>BRDA01002006.1:7287-18054 GCA_036984385.1 Crenuchus spilurus
AGGACGGACAATCACGTGTAATTATAGTCGACCAAGTCAGGGTTAACTACCGGATATTTTTCCATAGTAATGGTTCCACAGTGTGTTCTGTGTAGAGTACTACCATTTTGGTCACTTGATAGAGTTCTGGAACACTTTCAGATTATGGCACAAACAGTTCTCAATGGAACCTTCATTAGTTTAGAAATTCTTCTGTAATCAGTGCCCTCAGTATGTTTTGCAACAATTAAGGTTGCGAAGGTCTTGAGATAGTTCACTGGTTTTACCATCATGAGATGTGTCTTGTGTGACACCTTGGTAATGATACCTTTTTATAGGCCATCAATTGGGACTGAACCAGCTGATATTAATGTGCACTAACTGGCAGGATTGCTTTCTAATTACTGATAGATTTCAGCTGGTGTCATGACTTTCCATTGCTTTGTGCACCTCTCTTTATTTATGTGTTCAATACTTTTTCCCTGTGTCATTTCTCATTATTACACTTAACTTACTTTCTGGACATCTGTGATTTGATTTATTTGCGTGCGTGGATTAGATGGGTTGTTACTGACATCTGGTGAGAATTTCATGTCAATAGCACCTTTAGACATATATTTACTTTGGTGACGTGTTCAGTACTTATTTCACCCGATATATTATGAATCCCATTTGCATTGGATTTACATTCCTTATCAACAGTTTTAATGTCCAAACATGATAACAGCACTAAATAATTTTAAATTATTTCATTTTAAATTAAATTTAATAAATACAGATTTTAATCCTAATGAAATATCTCATAATTAAATTATATTATGAACACAGGTGTGGTATTGATGAGAAAGTGCAGTATGAATAATGATATGAAATTGCATCATGCAGTGGTTATTTGTGGTTTTAACTGCAATGTTTAAGGTTTAAAAATAGGAAAAAAAAATAAATCCAAAAGATGGAATATTCTGTATTTTTTTAATTTATTGAAAATTATCTCATGAATTGTTCTTAAATGCAGAGCAATTCACACAAAACATTTTTAAAATATACAATACTTATTTCATTTTATTTTTGCAAAATTGGTCTTAAATTGGTCTTTATTTTAGCTTGAAGACTAGATCACAATTTAAGTGATAAATGCTGAAGTGGTACCATGTCCTGGTGGTAAGGGATCTGGTCTTGTGACCGGTTCAATCACCAGCCAGGTCATGACTGAAGAGAACCTTGAGCAAGGCACCTAACCCCCAACTGCTTCCTGTTATGTTTGTTTTAATATAACTAAAGTGCCAATCATTTTTGACTCACCCTCATATTATTCTGTTGTTGCTCCATAATTAATGATTCAATTATTTACAGATAGTCTTGTAACTGCCGTATTCATTATTTTCAGATTCTGTAACAAATGCCTCTGGTCCGTTACTGGTGGAGATAGCCAAGTCACCTGGAGCGAGTCTGGGCATCACTTTAACATCTGCTTCCCACAGGAACAAGCAAGTCATCGTCATCGACAAGATCAAAGCTGCTAGCGTTGTAGACAGGTGACAACCTCTGTTTCTGCTTTTTCAGTGCTTCTCTCACATTACTTTACTTTTCAGACTCTTGTAAATCTTATACCAGTGCTTTATAGTTGTCTTAGTTATAGATGCTTGTGTTGAGTTGTCTTAAAGTCAGCAAAATTAGCTTTTAGCACTTGTAGTGTAGCTGTTGCAATGCACATGACCAGTGAACTACTCATGGTTGGGTATTTTTGGGTGGTGGACCATTCTCAAATGAGCACTGAGACTCGTGTTGGTGTCACCTCTGTGCTGAGAATGGTCTACCACCCAAAGGTTGTGTCCAGTGTGGATCTCTTAATGGATGCGATAAAGAAACAGAAACCCTCTGTATTTGTACACCTGTGTTTTGGACTCTTTGATGTAATAAGTATTAGTTTGTGTTAAATGTTGATTTTCCACAACACTTGTTTGCACCAAATCTAATTCCACTTCATGTGCTTCATGTTTTTTTTTTTAGGTCAGGAGCTTTACATGTAGGCGACCACATCCTCTCCATAGATGGCACAAGCACAGAACACTGCTCTGTGCTGGAGGCCACTCAGCTGTTAGCCAGTACAGCAGACGTGGCCAAGCTAGAGATCCTGCCTGCCCATCATACACGTCTGCCCAGCAAACCCCAGGACACTGGTGAGTGAGCTTCAGCCAGATTAGGCTAGCCAGGTAGGAAAACCTGGCCAATAAAAAATGTAGTTTGATCAACAGTGTGAACAGTAATGCAAGTTTGACACTTCCTATAGTTGCCAGGCTCATTCATAAACCACATTCCATTATATTTTAGTATAAATCAAAGTAAAACAATGTAAGTGAAATGTCTAAATATTAAAAAAGATATCAGGATAATATATCACATGAACTGATTTAGTCAAAATATTTAATCAAAATTTCATATTGAATCTATATTGCATTTCTTCTTCACTCAGTGCAGTAAAGACATATAATAAAGCAACGTGCATGCTGGAGAATCAAGTAAACATGCTGTTTACTAAAAAATAATCCAAAATGATGTATTAAAATTCATTAAAGAACATACTGGAGCTCAGCTGTAAGTGTGTATGAAAACCAAAATGTATCATATTTGCACATTATAGTAGCTATCATAACTTTTTTATCAGTAAAAGGGAATATACATGGAACATACATACAAAAGGAAAAATGCAGATCATCTCATTTGAAACATCATCATTGTCTTTCTTGTCAATCATTTACTAACATCATATTACATCTGCTTGTCCCCCAGGTCTAGTTTGTAGTCTGTTGATTATTTCATAATTAGAAACTGCAGTCATACAGCAAAAAATAGAATATTATGAAAAAGCTTGCTTTTGTTTATAATTTATCTCAAAAACTGTCATATATTGTATATTCGTTACATATAAAAAGACACACACACACACACACATTGTTATAATGTTGATCAGTATGACTTATAGCTCAAAATCCAGTATCTCAATTTACAATATTTCATTGTGATTTAGAGTAAATTACTATTCAAACAGTATAGTGTGCATCTCTTTGGCTACAACTGCTGCATATTAAGCCACTCCTGATCCAGAGACAATGTCAGAAGTGTCTTACCTGGCCTAACTAGAAAAAGACCTGGACTGTTGCTCGTCCAAAGTCCTCTTTTTAGATGAAAGTACATTTCACATTTCACTGGAGGAAGAGTGGAGAGACTCAGAATCCAAGGTGTCTGAAGTCCAGTCGGAAGTTTCTGCAATCTGTGATGATTCGTGGTGCCATGTCATCTGCTGGTCTACTGTGTTTTATCAAGTCCAGAGTCAACAGACATCTACCATGAGATTTTAGAGCACTTCATGCTTCCATCTGATGACAAGCGTTACGGAGATGCTGATTTTCCTTTTCTAAAATATGAGTTTACCTTTTTGAATTACAAGTTAAACTCTTTATATTACGTTTTTGATGTATGATTGTACAATTTTTGAAAATATAAGTTTCCCAATACCCTGATACCTCACCATATTAACAATAATAGACAAGAGCAGTGTAACACAATACTGCAGCCATTGTTGATGATGAACCATTTTGAGTTACAAGTTTGTTGACTATAGTTGCGTTTCCATTGCAGTTTTGCGCAAAACTTTATCGATATTCTGTTTTGTTGAAAAAACAATTCGACAAAACAAGTTTCACAATTGCGGTGTTTCCATTAAATGTGAAATACTTTTATAAAATCACGTGTGAATATGTTTGTTCTCGCGATAAGTCATTACAAACATGGCGGCAGTGGATGTAAACACATACTTCAGCTTTATACATACTGCTACCACGGCACTAGTGCTCATCATCAGCCATCAGAGGAGACGGCGACTTATCGAGAAGCCTTATCGAGAAGACTCATCGACAAGCCCCTTATACTTGGGAGCGGCTACGTATGCGGCGTTTTTGGGAAACTGTAGTGGATGATTTTACAGAAGAGCTGTGGATTCAACATTTTAGAATGACACACTCAACTTTTAATGAACTTTGCGATGCTGTGAGATCTCTAGTGGAGCAGCTGCACATTGTCCAACGATTCTCCTCGTTATTCCAAATATGCCGCGTCATCTTCATCCTCGCACTTTCTGTTGTCTTTTTCTCTGTCGTCTTTTTCGCCAATAGAAACGTCCGGTTGTTGATCACGTGACTCCCTTAATGCGAAAAAAGTCTGTTCGAGTGTTTCCATTCCACTTTTGTGATATAAACCAATTTCGATACGACTGAAAAACCACCTCATCTTAGCGCAAAAGACTTTTATCAAAAACGTGTTTTTTCGAAATTGTCGTGTTTCCATTAAGCACATTTTTATTCACAATTCTAATATGCGATATTTCAGGGTCAATGGAATCGCGACTTATGAAGGCAGATTTATAGAATATAGTTCATGGTGACTTTGCAATTTGTAGAGTGCAGTCATTTGTTGTGATAAATGTTCTGGATTGATGACGGGTGTTAAATAGGCCATAGCACTGTCTTACTAATTACTATGCAATGCATTTTATATTCCAGTCTCTTTGGAGTACACTGGCAGGGTCCAAATGAGGATGTTGGAAGAATACACACACACACACACACACACACACACACAAATGCACATACACGCACAGCTAGCCTACTCTGTCATCTCATCTGCTGTCATCTCTTTTAATTAGCCTCACTCTTTCTGCTTAATACCGCCCCTGGAGCTTTGGACTGCAGGCCAGATTTAATCATGAAGACCCACTCTCCCCAGAAATCTTGCAGTAAAAGAGTGAACTCCAACTCAGACTTGTGGGGGTTTTGTGGCCCATTTACATGCTGATACGTTTGAAGAACAGATGTTTAATGCTGGCACAACAGAGCAATTTAATAGCTTCAGTTGATTCGCCATATTAGGAGCCTATGTGGAGTCTTGTTAAAGTTTCTGCATTATGGGCAAATCTTTTCTTAAATGTGTTGTTAGTCACTGAAACTTCCTTTATGATTCAGCAACTCTGTAAATGTTCCCCATCTGAAATAAGTCTTTAGAATATGTTTTCAGGGTGAATTTCCCTTCATTCTGGTGCTGCGCCGTGGCTACAAGAAAGCATAGACTTTGATGTTTTTCATAGTGTTCTTACCCTTAGAGAAGTATTTCTATCATCCACAACCTTAGATGCCCCACACATTCATCCCACACAGGTCCAATAATTCTGATCTCTCTCTCAAGAGAGAGAGCCTCCTTGACACTTGTGTCTTTTGCCAGCTTCCTTGTGTTTGATTTGCCTGTGTTAGAGTAGCTTCAACTATGGTGAAAGCCCTCACCCATACGTAATGCTTCTCTAAGGCTGACTGCACACTGAACGGTTTTAGCCCAGATTTTTCTGTCTCAGACATTTTTTAAAATATACTTCAAAGTTCTCCAGACTGGAAATAAATCATTGCTTGTGTCCATCTTTCCCCTCTTCAGCTCTAAGAACTTACTAAGACATTACTGTGGCCTGCAAAAATTTAGGCTCCCCAATCAAAAGATCTGTGCCACATTAAAATATTCTGTACAAAATAATAATTGTTGCGTTGTTAGGGAATTTCCATATTCCATATATAATGTTAGGGAACTCCCATACATAATACTCTGTGAATCCATTATCTGTATTCTTCTCACACTATTATGATTGTTCTGGGAAAATCTAGGAAATCATATTGTAAACTCATTACATGTAAAGTGACATGTCAAGACTTTTTTGTTTTATTGTTGGTCAGTTTGGCTTAAAGCTCATGAAAATCTGAAATCCAGAATCTCAAGTTATTAGAATATTTCATTTCAATTTTGAGTGTTTTTTAAACTGATTTAAGAACAAACATGAAGTTTTTCATAACATTTTTGATAATGAATTTTCATAAAATTTTTGGGCATGCAATAATATTGTGAATATTTGATTGAGTAGATGATGAACTGATCTCCAAAAGGTATTGTGTTAGATTAAACATTCTTTTCAACATTTTATGCAAGATTAATTTATTATTACAAATTTAGAATGGAAAAAAGGAAACATTATGCAAAAGTTTATGCATCCCAAGAAATCTGAGCTTTCAGATAATTTTGACTAAAGTCTCCAACCTTTCTTAGCTTGTTAGCGCTATGGTCTGATCACAGTAATCATTAGCAAAGGCCATGTGATGCTAATTTCACTTATATGAATATTTTAAAATACTCAAAATGTGTTCACATAATCGGCAACCATTTAAGTAGCTGGCTAGCACTCTGAATATTAAAATAACTGATGCCCATAAAGCAGGAAAAGGCTATAAGAAGATAGCAAAACATTTTCATTAACTGATTCTTTAGATCGAAATATTAAGATCTGACTGTTAACAGAAACATTTAAGGTCTGTAAACCTTGAAAGCTTTCACAGAAACCTGCTCATAGGCTGGCTAGAAAGGCAAATCAAAATCTCAGAATGTTAAATGTCTTCAAGAAGATTCATGAAGATTTACAGTTGTGTATTATTCTACTGTGAACAAAGATTAGGAGAAAAGGTGTGCAGAATTTTTTAGAAAGACAATTTCTCCAACTGTATTTGCTTTGAGCTTGTGTTGCAACCTATTTCACTAATAGCGTGGCTTAACAGTTAAAATGCCAGCAAATTCTGAAATAAAACATCACACCATTGGCAGTATAAAGAGTATTTACACCTCTAAATCCACAATAGACTATTTGAAGTCTACCTGTCTTTAAAAAAAAGCATTTACAAGCTGTGATAACTGCAAAAAGGGTGTCACGAAGTACTGACCATGCAGGGTGTCTAAACATTTGCTTTGGGCTGTTTTACTTTATTATTTTAGAAACTGTTTGGAAATTATTCAAATATAATAAAATAAATCCACGTTTAATTACATAGGTCCTGCAATTAATTATATTTACATTCAAATTGCATTTTGCATTTTGAATTATTATATTATTTACAAGTATTAACTATACTCAGTTATGTGCTCTTCTTAGGTTAGAAGTTTAATTAGTTATTACTGTGAGTTCTAGAGTCTTTTTTCTGTAGTTTTGTGACATTTGTTTACTAGTTTTAGTGAATTAATTATTTAGTTAATTCAGTTATCAATGCTAGATCACCTCTACAGGTATGACAGATAAACCTACCCTTTTCTCTCAAGTCAACAATCATTTTATTTTATTTATTTATATTTTCTCAGATGCAAAAAAAAGACAACATGATCTCTGCAATATACAGGGGTTAGACAATAACACTGAAACACCTGTGATTTTAGTGTGGGAGGTTTCATGGCTAAACTGGACCAGTCTGGTGGCCAATCTTCATTAATGTCACATTGCACCAGTAAGAGCAGAGTGTGAAGGTTCAGTTAGCAGGTAAGAGCACAGTTATATAGTATATTACAATGCACACAACATTATGGTGACATACCAGAGTTCAAAAGAGGACAAATTGTTGGTGCACGTCTTGCTGGTGCATCTGTGACCAAGACAGCAAGTCTTTGTGTCTAAATATTATTGAGCCACTTTGGGGTGTTTTGGAGGAGCGAGTCAGGAACCGGTTTCCTCCACCAGCATCACGTAGTGACCTGACCACTATCCTGCAAGAAGAATGGCTTAAAATCCCTCTGACCACTGTGCAGGACTTGTATATGTCATTCCCAAGACGAACTGACACTGTATTGGCCGCAAAAGGAGGCCCAACACCTACTAATAAATTATTGTGGTCTAAAACCAGGTGTTTCAGTTTCATTGTCCAACCCCTGTATATCATCCATCAGCTGCACACCACTCTACATATCAACATCTAAAAGACCCATATTGATTGATGACTAGTCTGACTATTGATGCTAATGTGATGTTTGCTTCTTAGTACTGAACTTGGTTTACAGCGACTGTCGTGGATGTTCAAATGTTTTGGAAACAGTATTTTTTTTATATATTTTTCTTTTTTTTATACACACCTGATAATGGTGCTGTTTACACACACTTCTGTAACATGTCTGCTCAACACTAGCTCTGTATCCAGTGGGAAAACCCTTCCTCCTGTCTTGTTTTTCTAGTTTTTGGACAGAAACGTAGGGGAAAAGGCTCCCTAATGCATTCAGACAAGTGGCTGCTCCTTCCAGGATCTGATTCACGCTGCACATTTCTACACAGAGTGATATGTGGGTCAGCTCCCACCGTGCACAAGAAGCATGAGTGTGGATATACGAGGATGCAGCAACAGAAAAGGGGATGCGCAAGCATGCACTGTGGACTCCAGGAAGACTTTAATGAAGAATTAAAGAAGATGCCTATGAGTTTTTGACTTGTTTTGATGTTACAGGCAAACTCAACCTAAAAAGTTAAAGTCTAGTTTGATATACTGGCCCTCACTTCATGAAAGTTTGATCACATTTTCTTTGCAATGTTTCAGGCACTTGGGATGAGAAAGTTGTGAAGATGATGTGTCACAAGTAAAATGTGTTATCTGCGATTGTGATGCCTCGAGAGTTGAATGTGATGCATAATGGATAGCATTTTACATACTACCATTCATGATGATTTATGATTCCTGATGGGACTGCCATGTGTTTTGTTTGAAGCTCGTGGAAATCTTCAAAGGAAGCTTTCTGAGTTGATGCTCAGTTTGTATTCTTCATGTACAACAGAGTCAAAGAATTAACAGTTGTACTTGTTAAAAAAGGACAGTAGGCTCCTTGTCCAGTGTTTGACAGGTCTTTCCTATATTAGTCAGCGATTATTACCCAAACATTGCTCACCTCTTCATTTTGAGTCATGTGTTCCTAGATGGTTGACGTACCCTTTTAAAGCCTATATTGTAATCTTCTTACCATTTTTAAGCTCCTAAGCATCACATAGGCGCATGCTAGTCTTCACGGTCATCATTTTAGGTCTACTCTACTCCCACGTCGAAACAGAGTTGTGTTTCCTCGAGAGACGAGGCAGATGAGCTTAGCATAAGCTGTGAGGAGCGGGGATTTACCCCTCCTGGATATGTCGATCAAAAATTACGAGTTGCCTCCTTGGCGCTCATCAGTACCGATGCTGCTACTTAACCTGGAGGCTATAAATCTCTCCCATGGTGGCATTTTTTTGTTTTACTTTCTTAGTGTTTTTAAACGTCCTGAGTGACAGAAAGCGCACCATGTATACTGATTTTCTGTCTTTACTCAAAAACCTAGCAGGCACATGTAGAGATTAGGGAAGCTTTTAAAAAATTGTAGTAGGCCTATATTGGGAGTGTGTGGATCTCATTAAATGGCTTATTGTGAAGCCACACACACACACACACACATGCTCAAGACTGAATTAAAGCTTCTTATGTTTTTGCTTATGCTGGGGCAGAGGCTAAAAGTTAGCAAACACTTTTGATGCGTTTCTAAAGTAACCTGTCAGTGATAATCACCCGAGTTCTTAATAAACAGTTCCAAAGATGGTTGATTTCATGTTTAGAGTCCCATCAAAAAATTAGAACATTGTAAAAATGGTTTTATGTTCATTATTCATAATTTAACTCATAAAGGTACACTGTCACATATTTTATATTTGTTGCAAGTAAATGGACGCTTCAAGCCTTTTGTTTTATTGTTGACCGATTTGGCTTTTAGGTCATTAATATCAGAAATCCAGAATCTCCATTTTTTACATATTAATGATTAAATATTAATTAATATTTCATTCTGAGTAAATTGCAAAAAAAGGCTTGAAATAGGTCACTTTACATGGAAAACCTTTTTGAACTCATTTGTAGACACAAATAAACTTTTTCAAATTTCAAATTTTTGAGATGCTCAAAAGTGCATCAGTTACCTGCTTTGATATAAAAAGTGAAAGAAAAAGGGAAAAATGGGACATTTTATGTAACCCAGTTTCCTTACTTTCTTACTTTCATCATTAATATGAATTCTAAAAGATAAAATGTAGAGATTTAGCAGAACTTGGATGCATTTTCTAAACATCTAAATATGTGATTCTGAAGGCATAGTAGGTCAAGCCCTAGAAAACACTTTATGCTCTGAGAATCATTAGTGCAATTTTGTCCTTTGCCCATCATGGCTTATGACTCCATACAAGCTGTGCGCATCCTGCTTACTGTAACGGTTGAGTGTGACTGTATGACTATATAACCGGAAGGGAATCCTTAGGGCCTTCTGGACCTTCAGATAAAGGCCTAATGATTTCTGGTCTAATGATATCTGTCATTTATATTATAACTACTGCTGTAAATTTTAGCCCAGACAACAAAATCTTACTGTTTTAGAGGAAATGACCAGGGATCTTTTTCTGACCGCAGAGAATCGAGGCTTCAGGTTTACATCTCATCTAAAAGTTTGTGCCATTTCTTATAAAGTGCCTCTGTTCACTGGAACATTGGGGTCCAACATGCAGATCACAAGAATAGTGCTTCCTGTTGTCCCATTAAAACTACTTATATTGGTCACGCAAGGTTTCCTTTGAGGTCTCCCATCCGTGTACTGACCCGATCCAGACCAACTTAGCTTCAGTGGATTTACACGTAGTGTTATGAAATTGATGCGGCCACTGAATTTAGTCAACTTGCACCAGATAATTTTGTTAATATTAGTGTATATATACAGGGTTTGGACAATGAAACTGAAACAGCTGGTTTTAGACCACAATAATTTATTAGTAGGTGTAGGGCTTTCTTTTGCGGCCAGTACAGGGTCAATTCGTCTTGGGAATGACATATACAAGTCCTGCACAGTGGTCAGAGGGATTTTAAGCCATTCTTCTTGCAGGATAGTGGT
>BRDA01002006.1:31162-41683 GCA_036984385.1 Crenuchus spilurus
GAATTACACAAACTCTGTAGTCAACACACAGATGAAACTTCATTTTAGATTTTGTACAA
Organism: Crenuchus spilurus; assembly: GCA_036984385.1. Taxonomy (NCBI): domain Eukaryota; kingdom Metazoa; phylum Chordata; class Actinopteri; order Characiformes; family Crenuchidae; genus Crenuchus; species Crenuchus spilurus. The sequence continues at coordinate 31,222 of BRDA01002006.1, forward strand.
AACCAAACAAATTGTGAAAATTCAAATGATGTACTAAGTAATACACAAGGAAGTATCAGACCTAATGAAGTCACAAATAAATGTTACAATTATTGACTCCACCGATTTTCCAAGATACCTCATTGTAGTGTTTTATCTGTGAAGACCAAGAACCAAAACATGTTTTAGATTTTACTTCAAAGTAGACACACAACTGATGTCTCAAACACATTAAGAGGCAAGAAATGCAAGCCATGAACTCTTGATGAGACACAGCTGTTAACTGAAAGCCATTCCAGGTGACTACCTCATAAAGCTGCCAAGAAAGCTGCATCTAAGCAAGAGGTGCCTACTGTGAAGAATGTAAAATATAAACATATTCTGGTTTGTTTACTTGTTTGTTTACTAAATAGTTACAGATGTGTTTATTCATAGTTTGGATGACTTGTATATAAATGGCTCCAGGTATGAGGGAAAATAGTAAACCTGTACAAATAATATTCAAGAATTCAATTATTTTTGTGAGTCAGTGCATCAAGAAATCTCAGTATTTACTCAAGATTTGATGTTACATGTATTTTACTTTGATTCAGAGTTTTTGGTGCACTGTATTAGAGCATTCATTCCACTGAATCACCTTAACATAATTAATTAACACCTTAACTGGATCTGTATGTACTTAAAGGACATATTTCCTATGTTTTTATTGTTTCTATAAGGCATAATTGTAATGTGTGGGTTGTTCTATGTGCTAAGAACAGTCATACATCATTGTAACATGACCTCTCTTTATCATTTAAAACAATTCAGGCTGACTTTCTTACTTTGCAGTAAGAGATCTATGTAAATGAGTCATGTTCTCATTGGCTGCCTTATTGTGGACTGACACATGTCATTATGAATGGGCAGGGCCCTGAGTGGCTCAGCTGGCTAAGGCACTGACACTATGAGCAGAAGATCACGAGTCCGATGGTTGTTGTTTTTGTTTTAAATAAAAGTTAATTTAGTAGATGAATGTTTGTATTGATAAATTGATATGAATAATAATTTATGATAAAATACTACAAAACTAGACCAAGCCACAAAAAGACAGGACATTCAGTATGAATTAAACATTACAGTTGTATTACTTCATTCTCATTTTATATTTGAATATGCAAATTATACCATGATGTAATTTTCAGAGTAGATTTTAGATGGCAGTGTGTTTGGCTTTAGGCTTGTCTGTGTGGAAATGAGTCATGAGTCAGATGTGAAGGAGGCGACAGATGACAGCAGTATTTAGCGATTACTGTTAAGAGTATTATATGTGTTACTCATGTGGGATCTGAGATGTCGTGATTTATAATTTTTTTTATCTGACTGGAATTCAGAAATTACAGGTCTCTCACCTCACCATCATTTCCATTTCATTATGCTTAAATGTGTGCAAATTCTCATATCCATTTAAATTTAGAGTACAGCGTGCACTGCAAAGTAGCATTAGCAGAGTCCATCAATATTCCACAAAAGGAGGCTGTGCTTTTTACAGCTGGTGTTGGTACAGATGGATCTTGTCAAGCTCTGGCACTCAAGAGGCACTTTCTTGCTGTTCTGCAAGTTTTTTCTTGTCATCTTTTTCTGTGTCAAAGGTGTTCCAGGGAAGTAACATCTTCCTCCAGTAAAAAACACGCTGACAAAGGGTGGGAGATGCTAGATGTTGCTCTGTATTCTGGGCTAGGCTTTTTTTTTGCTTCCAGACTCAACATTTTTTGCTTCGCTGCTTGAAGAATTTTGGAGCTGGAAAGCTAATAAAGGTTCACTTCATTTTAACCATTTAATGCTGAGGGCACAAAGCCATTTTTTCTACATTTTTAACTTTTGTCTTGTCTTGTAAATCAAAAATGGCCTGCCACCATGTTTGGCTGTACAAAAAGAACAGATTCAGTATTTTTAGCAATAATAATAATAATAATAATAATAATAACAATAATAATAACAATAATAATAATAATAACAATAATAATATAATAAAAAACCAAAATTTTAGCAAAGAAAACAAATGGCAGATGTGTTGTAATGTCCTACTGTAATAGTGTCCACTGATTAAATTCAGTGTTTCTGCACTGTTAAAGAGTGTAAACCAAGATATTCACAAGTTTGTAATGAATGACAGATTTTCTCCATGCAAAGTAGAATTTAGTAAGTAAAATTTTATTTAGCTGCTTTATTTCAGGGCTTTAGTGAATATTTTTGATCTTTGTTATAAGAGGAGTATACAGATGGTTATACAGTATTATAAGCACTTAATTCCATCACAGTGGACATGCACATGGCCCATCGACTCAAATTTTAATTAAAATTAAAAAGTTAAAATTAAAATTTGACATTAGCAACATTTCTGAATATAATGTTGATCTAGTGTTAACTTGGCTTTATTGTGATTGATTAACAGATGTGGACTGCTCCAGGTTGGGGACAGGCTGTTGTCCATTAACGGAATTCCTACAGAGGACGGAACGCTGGAGGAGGCCAATCAGCTGCTCCGAGATGCTGCACTGACCAATAAGGTCACACTTGAGATTGAGTTTGATGTAGCAGGTTTGTTAAAAGCAACATTTGTCATGTATGTTCTTTATTAAGCAGGCCTTTATCCCGTAGAATCTGGGCATGTCAATCTTTAATATCTGAGTTTATAGAACATTCTTAAAAAATATGTTGTTATTTGTGTTTCTAGTTTAGCCTCATATTACACACAGATGAGGTTAATGTGTACATAGTAAATCCAGTTCTCCTTTGCAATAGAGTCTGTAGTGCCAAGTAGTGGTACATTCCATGTGAAACTGCCTAAGAAGAGAGGAGTCGAGCTTGGAATTACGATCAGTGGTAAGTCCAACTTTTATTTTACTTCACTTTTTTGTCAATGTTCACAAAGTTCTGTGGAATTCTTACTAGCGTGTTGCTTTCTTTAGACTTAAAATACTATTAGCGTTGGGTGATGTGGCAAAAGTATTCCAAAGTATTTAATAATACTGTTACAATACAATACTGTTACAAGTTGCTGCACTCCTCCACTGAACGTCGCCTTGCTTTGCCTAACATTCACACAAAGCAATCCAGACTGTTCTCCTCAGTAGTTCCCAGATGGTGGAACAAGCTGCCTACCACCACTAGAGCAAAGATGTCCCTCACTGGGTTCAAGAAACTCCTAAAAACCGAGCTCTTCAAAGAGCACCTGCTCTAGTGATCCCAAATACTCCCCATGAGTACTGATATGCACTCAGCATTCGATATCCAAATGTTAATTCTAGTATACTAGTACTAGTAAATACTAGTACAACTCTAGTATTTTTCACATTTGTACTTTCCCACTATTGTAAGTCGCTTTGGATAAAAGCTTCCGCTAAATGCAATGTAATGTAATGTAATGTAATGTAATATTTCAATTGTTAGAACATCCAGAAAAATCTTCAGTAATGTGCAATTTCCAAAATGATTATCAAAACAATGATGAATAAAACTTTAATTCATTTCACATACTGCAATAAAAATTAAACAGACCTACCGGTAATTACTCTCACTTTTAATTATACATGCATTTGGTGCAACTTGGCACAGTAACAAAAATATTGTAATATTTCCAACATCTAAGTACAGTGACATTACAATAACAGCAGTTTAGGCAGCATCAAAATAACACAGAAGGCAGCACTGAAGATGCACTGCAACCCATTACATGTACATAGGAACTGGGCTGTACATAGGAACACAAAGATTGTAACAGTCAGACTGGATCCTAAATGAACTTTACCCTGCCAGCTCCCTAGTGCAAAGTATATGTAATGCCCAGTTGAGCCCATTTGGGAATTCAGTAGATCAGGGATGGGGAACCGAGGCCGAGTGTCCAGCACAGTTTGACATTTTCTATTCTCTGACACAACTAAATCTGGTAATTACCTGCTGAGGTGAATAAAGTGTGTTTGATCTGGAAGATCAATAAACTGTGCAGCAATACGGACCAGAATTCCCCACCACTGTCATTGTCCAGAGATTTTCAAGTGATTTTTGTGATCATGTTGTCTGTTGTTTCAGTGCGGTAACAGTACTCCTCAAACATCCTGGGACATGTGAAAGTGACATCTCCACTGCACATTGTCAAAGTTATGCAAACATCTGCCCTGAATATTTTGCCGCTCTGTCATGCTGGACACAAATCCAGAACACTGCAGCAGTTTTTGTCTGTTGGGATTGTTTTGCACAGATTGCATTACACTCTTTTCTACCCTGCCAGTGTTTTGCTTTCCATTCTTTTTTTGACATTGCAGATACATCCAAATACACAAAGTGTGTGAGAGAACATCTGGGGTTGTGTGCCATGTGTGAAAGAGTAGCTTCAGACACTGTCCGGACTTGAATCTCATGAGTTCATTTGAGAAAATGGCTGTAGATACTTATCAGACTTTGATATATTTAATTGCATACACGACTACTTAAAAGTTTGGTGTCACCCATTAAGCTGAGCTTTGTCATTGACAACATGCACTTACTTCAGAAGACTTTTGTTTCTAGACGTTTGGCGACTATGGTATATTTCGAAGATACTCAGTCTTCTATGGTAGAAGTTGAGGTAGGACAGTGTCAGTGTGTAAGACTAAGACTCAGATGACTGGAGGCGGACACACTAGCAGATAAAGTTAAAGAAGTGTGACACAAGCATAAATAAACTGAACACATTGGAACAAAGGAACAAAAACGACTGACAACCACATTCACACACACACAAGGGTTTAAATAAGTGAAACATGACGAGACACAGGTGAAGACAATAAGGGGTGGGGCATTATGATATTGGCCGTGGTGTGTGTGTGTGTGTGTGTGTGTATGGATGGTGGTTTGTGACAGCGAAAGTTGTGCACCAGAAAGCTTTTGTGATTGGGTGCCCTGTGTGCCCCTGTGGAGACTTAAGTGGTGCCCCATGGACACTTGGGGCCCCACATGCAGTGCATGATCCACATGTGTGGTTCCCTGCTAAGTTTGATAGTAAACCATGTTGGCTGCCCAGCGACGATGTATAGGCAGCAGTTGTAAAAGAGGTGTTCACTGACTTCACATGCATTGGAGGAGGTCTGCAAGTCTTCACCCTCCTAGAGTTAGGGGCATTACAAGTGACTGGGAAGGTCCTAGTGGGTGGGTGGGTCAATTGGCTACAACTACACTTGAGGGAAAATTAGGTCAAAAAAAAGAAAAGAAATGTTATAATAACTTTTGATTCTCATAATAATAAAATATACTGATCAACAGTAAAACAAAAAAGCTTGAAATATCACTTAATGTGTATAAAAATAAAATAATTGTATAAAATGCAACACTTTCATGATATTCAGATTTTTGATGTGGCACTGTAATTTTTTGAAAGGTCCTCTACACTCACACATATATTTAATTAATGGTAAAATTCTTTAGAGTATGTAAACCAGTATTTTATGGCATCCCTCCTAAGAACCCTTTTTGGGACCTTTTTTAAGAATGCAATTGTAGTGTTAGCTTTTTTGAATAAAGAATGAAAAGTATTCAAAGTTTGTTTGCCCCAACTTTCAATATAGTGTGCAACACTAACTGGTACCATACTTTGCATTGCCTCACTATTTGAATAACTTTCAAAATCTTTTTATTTGCCCTACTTAAGACTTATGCAACATGTGCAGCTTGTATTCAAGCCTGCAATAACAAACTTCAGACCAGATAATTTAACAGTATCTGTATTTATAGCTACCTTCCATTTAAATATGCCACTAGGTCTGTTTTTCTCATGAGATGTACGTATTAAACAGCGCTCCTAATATTGTGCAACCCTGGTAACCCTCCAACTGCACTCAGTGCCCATGTCATGGAATTATATTACCCTGGGAAAATTAGTCCTCTCTGCAGTGGATCTGTTTATGCAGAGCCAGACTCTCTCAGGGCTTGTTTACTTGAGCTTGCTGGCTCTTCTGCATCTCTGCTCCTTTGCAGTTTTTTTTCTGCACATCCTTCAAAAAGGAGGACACAGAGCTAAATGCTGTGGACCAATAGCGTACTACTGACTGATAACAGGACACATCCTGTATTTTTTAACATCTGTAGTTCAATTCTTTTTTTTTTAACTGTTCTGTTGTATTAATCGTTGAATTTTCTCCTGAAACTTTCAATTGTCTGAACTGAGAGTCTGAATTACTCTGTTATACTATTGCTTAATACTGTTGTACTAAAGTATTGTCCGCTTATACATCACAATATAGAATCTTATATATAGTATTGACCACTTATACATTACAACACGTGAGTAAGTGGTTACTCAGGTCTTAGAAGTACCTTTTCTGACCAATGATTTGTATTTAGAACCATTAAAAGTTTATATTAAACAGGGATATTCACTTAGACAATCTTTTAGCCTTATTTTACACAAAGCTAACTCGTCTCAGTGTTCACAGTTTTTCAAAAGATCTTTTGGCTTGGGTTTTTTATTTTTTATTTTTTTTTATTTAACATTACTCATCACTCCCAATGCAGCTCATCAAAAGCCTGAAAACAAGCTCCTATAAACAGAATCAGGACACACACACACACACACACACACACACACACACATATATATATATATATATAAATATAATACAGCCCTGCCCTGTGCCTGGTGAAAGGGTGGTGGACTCATCATGACCCTGATCAGGATTAAGTTGAAGATAATGGATGGATGGATGGATGAATGGAATAATAAATACATAACAAATAATCAACATTAATAATAAATAATATATTTCTGGACATTTTATAATCCCATTTAACACACTGGAAAATTTATTAAATATGCCATAACTTTAGCACAGGTCACATTGTATGTTTTATTTTTCTATAATATTAAAATTAGTAAATAAAGAGTAAATATAAATCAGAATGTACAGAAGAATGTTGTCTGTCACTTTACAAACCACTACAATCTGGCTGGGTCAGCCCTCCACACACTTGCACATGTTTACGTTTACGCCATTTCGCCGACACTCTTATCCAGAGTGATGTACAACAGTGTTTTGTTTCCATTAAGAGAATTATCTCAGCTAGTACAGACAGCTTAGAGTCCAAACGACTCCTCAGTTCAGACACTGTTAGAACTAAACCATCACTAAAACCTAGAAAGAAGAAAAGATACACAATTATTCACAATATAAGAGCTTTACAATGTATTACATTAAGTGTTTTACAACTAGTGCTACTTAAGTGCTCCACAAAGAGATGCTCTTCAGTCTGTGTGTGAAGACTGTGAGGGACTCTTCTGTTTGAACCATCAGTGGGAGTTCATTCCACCACCTGGGTGCCCGGACAGAGAAGAGTCTTGATGCTAGTCTTCCACATGTCTTGAAGGATGGCAGGTCAAGCCGAACTGTACTAGAAGCTCAAAGGGCTCAAGACCATTAGGTAGCGAGGGCCTGGTCCATTTTTTGCTTTGTAGGTACACTCTAGCATGATGTGTGCTTTTGAAATATTGACCACACTAAGCATTGTAAACTGGTTTTTAGGGAATTATCAGAATAACAAGCCAACAAATAACACTATAGCTGTCCAGTATTTTTCATTCATTCATGTATTGCATCAGCTGCTTTATACATGTTTTAATAGTGAGGGCAGCCTAATGTTCAGTATTTATTAATAGTTTTTTATTATATTTTTTTTAAAGCTAGAGATCTGTTCTTTTCTGCAGTCAAACAGCAGATGAGTCAGTAGCTGAGTTTCATCATGCTATTTTAAAATGCCTTTTGTGGGGTCTCATTCTGTAGTCTCGTCTCTTGGGTGACTCTTCCAAATACAAAGAGAATTTAAATACTGAAAAAATCACATTATTGAAATATTAACTTAATACTTTTTATTTGTAGATTGTTTGCAGAATATGACTTTAACAGTCATGCCCACTTACTTCCCATGATTCAGTCTGAGTGTGAGCTTGCCACTGCTCTCTCCAGTCTCACTGGTGTCTGGTAGTCTGGCTCTGTTCCTCATAGGTGGCCATCAGAGGGCGCCCTTGGTTTTGTGTGCACTGTTGGTCCCCTGAGTGTAATGCAAAAATGCACAACATAATCAAGGCACTCTCTTTTTGTTTACTTTTTTATTATTTTTTTATTAATTTTCTACAAGACATAGTGATTAAAAATAATAAAATACAATGAACACAATTTTACTTTTCCCACAATATTATTTTTGACAGGTATGTGTGTGTAGGGTTGAACTGGGTATTGGATCCTATTTTAACAGTGTGGTTGGATTGGTGGGATTTTTACTGTAGAAGGAAGTTGATTATTGGTGTCCAGCTTGACCTTGTTCTATGACTTTATTTTTCGTAGAAGCAGATATTTTTTTCCATAGATATGTGATCCGTTAGTAGATTTTTCCAGTGAGTGATAGTAATGGTGGTTTTTGATTTCCAGTTCACGAGGATGGTTGTGTTAATTATTGATGTTGCTCCTAGTAGACATAATTGTGGACATGGGGGAGAAGGGGATGGTAATGTTTAAGCATGTTGTTACTATATTGATAATTTCTTGCCAAAAGTGTTGTATGGGTGTGCTGTGCCACATGGCATGCATGTCGTTATCTGTGCTGTTGTGGGTGCAGTGTGGACAGATTTCAGAACTGGTGAATCTCATTTCAAAAATGTTGTTTACTTTTAGTGAGTAAAAGGTTTTAGCATTTTTTGCACCATCTGTTCTTAAAGTCTGTTTATTTATAGAGCTCTTTTCCAGACTCAGATTTCCAGACTTCTCAATGGATTTTTCTGACCATATTTGGCATATTTTTAGTCTCTTTTATAAATAATCAAAAACGACTTGTAAAACTTTGAATAATTTAATTTACATGGCCTTGTTTCTTCATTGTGTTCGTGCAATGCATATTGAACACAACTGTTTACTTTCCTTACACAGAAAAGATGGTCTGTTTATATTTCAGATAACTGCATCACTGCATAACTCATAAGTGTTCATACAAGCATAACGTTTGGTTATTTGTGATGCTATGAATATTTGCACTTAGAAAATATTGCCTCATTAATTACAGGGATGTCCTGACACATTAACCTTGAAAGTGACCTAATGGATATTGAATTAAATATAAGTAAAATGCAAGGTACCAACAATATCGCATCCAGATAAAGCTTTCTTTAGCTCATTTTGGTCACAGTCATAGAATATTATGACCACCTACCTAATAATGGGAATAACCACCCTTGACCCGGAGTGCCAGTGGTGATCCAGCACTTGCCCCATTGCTCCTGTGTTCATTAAAGAGGATAACTGGTCCACTGTGGTGTGTTGATTGCTCTGTACCACTCGGTTGAGTCATAGTTCCCCTCTTGCATCAATAGCCAATGGGGCACCACTGTTATGCCATTGGGATGCGCCCAATGTAGGAGAACAGCATTCTCTGTACACCTTCACTACAGCAGCTCTTGAACATTCCACAAAGTTAGCGATTTTCTTCACCTGGTACCCTGTTATCATGCCATTTTGGACATCAGTCACATCACGTCCTATACCCATGATGATGGTTTTACACTCTGCTGCAACTGACTGGTGTGCTCACGTATTTATACATGCAGCAGACCCTGTCACATGACATCTGTGACATCCCCATCCGAGTTCATTCCAAACCAAGGGTGGTCATAATCTGATAAGACTGTGTATTATGTTAATTATTATGCTAGAACTCATGATTAGGGATGTCCAAACATTGGTCCAGTGCTCTGTATACCTTTTAGACTTGGTAAGCAGTTTATAGTGAAGCACTCTTACGTGCTCACTGATTTGAACAATTTCTGGTCCTGGCCGGTTCTGATTAACCATGTTAGGGCTCCAGTTTTCTCATCGTGCTGTCTCTTGTGTATGTGTAGGTGTGGGTGGGTGGATGAGTGAGTGTTTGAAGCTGCTGATGATGATGCATTGTTTTGCTTCCTTCAACAGCCAGCAAAAAGCCGGGCGAGCCTCTGATCATATCAGACATAAAGAAAGGAAGTATGGCTCACAGGTATGGCAAAATATTATAAAAATAAAGGGATTTCTTATATACACTGCTGCTTAAAAGTGTGAGGACACCCTCTAAATTGAACGTTTTCCATGGCACCACATTATTGAGTTCATATACAGAAATGAGATTTGAGATTATGATGAAATCCACTAATGCAGTGGTTAGATGCTCTTTCTTCTGTGGTAGAAATGTGAGGGAGGACAGCGTCACTGCTTTTTAGCTCAGTTTTTAGGTTAGTTTTTGTTTTGGGTGTCCCCCACAATTTTATAGTGAGTTTAAAGTCTTTAAAAAAGCAGTTTATTCTGTTTTAATACACATTCTGGACATGGCATCATGGGAGGTGGGAATGCTTGCACACATCTTATTCTAGTGATTAATAGTGTTTATTGAGGTTGTTTATGGACTAATATCTCCTATTTTAGTGATTAATAGTGTTTATTGAGGTTGTTTATGG
>BRDA01002006.1:41783-58841 GCA_036984385.1 Crenuchus spilurus
CATTTTTTAACCCACTCAGACTGTATTCAGATCATCTTAAAGACTAGTTGATGTGTTAAAAGACAGCAGACCATAATTAAAATCTAATGCAGTGGAGATTGAGAGATGTTTTGGTGATACATTTTGATGGAATTGTCTGGACTATTTAGGTGACTATTGAGTTCTGTCCTTTGCTAGCAACCTCAGCCTCACAGCTCCAGCAACATATCTTGGCTGATCTGTGGTAAGTGCAAATAGTCCAAATATTAATTTTGAATGAACCGTTCCTAAAAAATGAGGAACACTGTTATTGTTTTTTGTATTTTATGTACATTTACAGCATCAATTTTGTTTAAGAAACGTACACTTATTTTTTGTTTGTTTTTTTTTTTCCATGTAGAACAGGGACACTGGAGCCAGGAGACAAACTACTAGCTATAGATAACATTCGCCTGGACAACTGTTCAATGGAAGATGCTATGCAGATACTTCAACAGAGTGAAGACCTGGTCAAACTCAAGATCCGCAAGGATGAGGACAACTCTGGTGAGTAAGTATGTGTGTTGGTGTGTGTGTGTGTGTGTGTGTGTGTGTGTGTGTGTGGACTCGTGCGTGCACACGTCTGACCTGATTAGTTCTAAAATTACTGTTATATTCTGTATTGCTTGTTCCATGGAGTTCTTGAGAAACAAGCCTCGGGATGTTTATTATTTGGCATATTAGTGGAATAACCTTTAGAAACCGAGACTTATTATTGTTTTGCGATACACATTCACAAATGAAGTGAATAATATTGATCATCTTATAACAACAGCCAAGTGTAGATCTGGAATATGAGAATGGTCAGTTCCTGGGGCCCCGAGTGGCTCAGCGGGCAAAGACGCTACCACTATGACCAGAGGATCGCAAGTTCCAATCCCGGTCATGCTGTTTGCCATCAACAGTTGGGGCCCAAGAGAGCAAAAATTGGCAGTGCTCTCTCTGTGTGGGTAGATGGTGCTCTCACTCTCCCTATCACTCACACATCGCAATGTCCGCTAGCTCAGGCGTCTACTGATTGGTCCAATCAGAGCTGGGGACCCTGTGTGCCTTCCTCCGAGCGCGTTAGGCTCTCCAGTGATGGTGTATCAAAAGAAGCAGTGGCTGCATCACACGTAACGGAGGAGGCTTGTGCTTGCTTGCACCCTCCTACAGTCAGGGACATTGCAAAGTGATGGGGAGAGGCCTAACAAAGGGGATGGGATAATTGGCTCCCACTACATTGGGAAGGGGATAAAATTGGCAAAAACCTAGAAAAATATATATATATATTAAAAAAAAGAGAGAAAAAAACAGTTCCTAGTTGACATGTTCATTTTTGTTGAAATGGGCAGGAGGGAGAAGCTGAGACACTTTGTCGAGGGCCAAATCATCAGATCTCTCTGACATAGCACAGTGCTGAACTGTCCCACTAGAGGACATCAGGCCGCCATCATGGAGTCTGTTTCTGACAGTGTGGTCAGGAACTTACACACCTGTAGCATGTAGGTCATTTTGTAGTTCCTCCTCACATAAAGGAGCAGATACGGGTCCTACTGCTGGGTTGATGTTCTTCTACGACCCGATCCAGTCCTGTTATCTCCTCCATGTTCATGAGACTGTGCTGGAAGACATGCAGATCTTCTTGTGATGGCACGTATGGAGTAGCTGGACTCTTCTTAAATGGACAGAAGAATAATAAACTTGTTATACTGTGATGATTAAGTGATGAGCAGTGTAAATATGTTGGCTTTAGGAAATTATATACAAATATCCTCCACTTCTAATGGTGCAGTCTGATTGTGTTGATTCTTAGTATTTACAGTTACCTGGTAGTCAAGTGTAGATATGAAAGATGTTGTTCTTAAATGTCTCTGAACACAAAACATGATCGTTACGTCAGCCTTGCAGTACGTTGCATCACAGGCTGAATGAAATGTCGTCAATCTGCCAAATATATATGAAAACAAATATAATACCATTAAAAAACTGCACAGTCTGTGCACAGAGGCTTTTTGTTTGTACCTTCACTAACATCTGTCCATCAACTGACAGGAATAACATTGTCTTTTTGCTGTCAACCTTTTCTCTTACTATTCTCCTACATGTATCGCTTTCTGACGGGTTTTCTTGTCGACTGTCTGCATGGCTTTTCGGTCTAAAAGTGGATACGAGAAGCATGCAGCCGTGTGCACAAATATATCTGCTTCATATCAGCTGTAAACCACAGGATATTAAAGTACATCAATCAAAGCCAACATGTGTTGCCCATATTGGGATTGTGACATGCATGCAATATTGGACTCTGCCACCAGGTGATGACATAGACTCACTCAATAAAGACAAATTTGTTCTTCTTGGTTTCTTGGTCCTCTCTGCACTTTGTGTGCCATTGCGTTACTGTATTTAGTCATTTACATTCTTAGCAATTTTTTAATGTACACATACTTACTGTTCTACATATTTAGGGGGATGCATGCAAGCAGATAGTAGATGTAGTTTAAGAGTGCAGAGTGTCTAGACTTGTGATGTACTTACTCGAGGTCTATTTTTCATCCCCCTTTTTGTCAAAAACTATATGACTCAATATGAGGGTAAAATATCTTAAAATGTCTTGTGCTAATGTTCATTCTACACGTCTCTCCTGGGTGAGACTTGACCAAGTACAAGGAGAATTTAAGTGCTGAATAAATACACATTATTGAAAGTTTTACTTAATATGTATTATTTGCATATCCATAAATGCTCCAGAAGTACATTTCCAGTGTAGTTATTCTATTTTTTTTTCCTACATTGTAAATTAATACTGAAGTCATCCAAGCTATGAACGAACACATAAGGAATCATGTAGTAAACTTAAAAGTGTTAAACAAACCAAAATATGTTTTAGATTTTAGATTCTTCAAAGTAGACACACAACTGATGTCTCAAACACATTAAGAGGCAAGAAATGCAAGTCATGAGCTCTTGACAAGGCCCATTCCAGGTGACTACCTCATAAAGCTGACTGAGAAAATGCCAAGAAAGCTGCATCTAAGCAAGAGGTGCCAACTGTGAAGAATGTAAAATATAAAACATATTCTGGTTTGTTTATACTTGTTTATTTACTAAATAATTACAGATGTATTTCTTCATAGTTTAGATGACTTTGATATTAATCTACGATGCTGACAATATTTAAATAATGAATGTCCAGAAGATGTGTCCAGACTTTTGACTGGTACTGTATATATAATATTTATGATATGTTAGGTTAAATTTGAACTGGTTTGTCACTCGCTTAACCTTTGTCACTCCTTTCAGTTTGATGAGAATGGCTGGTTGCATTGCATTTCTGTATTGAGTAGATGATGACATATTTATTCTAATATTTGCACCTAAAATCTGAAGGCACATCTTGCATGATATCACAGCGGTCTCCACATGTGTAAATTGTGGAGCCCAGTATATACAGTATGCTCATCATTGATGAAATTGAATACATTATTTGTTGTTGTTTTAATCAAATGATTTTTTTTTTTTGACGAAATTGAAATAATGACAAATTAACATTGGCACAGATTAGACGTGAGGCTGTAACTGTAGCATAGCTAGAAAACAGCTGCTCAGTTAGGTTAGTTAATGTGCAATGTAGGCTATTAAAATTTAATTGTATTCAATGACTTCTTCTAGAAATACCTTGCAGAAGAACTTGTCTGATATGTCTGATACTAGTGCATATTCAAAAAGGACAGTATGGTCAAAAAGTTCATTTATGTTTATAATTTAAATCAAAAAGGTAAACTGTCATATCATATTTTCCTGACATGTAAAGTGACATTTCAAGCATTTTGTTTTTGTTTACTTTAATGCTGAGACTTTTTGAGCAGCCAAGTTGAAATGAAATGTAATAACTTTGAGATTCTGGATTTCTGATTTTCATGAGCAATAAGATAACAATTTACCTTTTTAAATTAATTTATAAACAATGAACTTGTTTACAATAGTCTACATTTTTTATTTGGCACTGTAAATTATATAATAGCTTTTGAATAGAAAATAGTTTAGTAGCTAATAGTGCTAGTGCAATATTAATTGTTTATGCTTCTAAAAACACTATTATCAACAGTTATGTCTTTATGATACTATACGTGTTGCAAACCACAAATTCCTGTATTAGATAAAAGTAATAATATCTAATAAAAGATCATTGCTAATGTTAATGCAAGTAGACCCTTTGCCCAACAGATGAGGACAAGACTAAAGTTGTGTTCATTATAAGAAATATGATGTGGACTACATAAAGGCCTAATTCTCCCTCCTCCTCCATCCTTCTTGCAGATGAACAGGAGACGTCAGGCTCCATCATCTACACAGTGGAGCTGAAGCGCTATGGAGGCCCCCTGGGCATCACTATCTCAGGCACAGAGGAGCCCTTTGACCCCATCATCATCTCAGGCCTTACCAAAAGAGGTCTGGCTGAAAGGTGAGTGGTGCGGGTCAGACCAGTCAGTCAACTCCTGACCCCTCAGGAAATGGTATGTGGCCCCTTGCTCCATCATATGGCAGATTCTTTCTTTTTTAATCAAGGCATGGATGAACAGCAGACCACCCTACACTCCATGTGGTCCTGACAAAGGATTAGACATGTTTTGATGTGAGCCTTATCTGGAATCTGAAGTTCAGCTAGGACTGTTTTTAAACACCAAAAGCAGTTGCAGTTCATTTTTTAATGACATTGTCCCAGCTTGTCTTAATCTTTTATTAGTGCAGCTCCAAAAATTCATTAGATTCATTTGTGTTCATAATTTCTTTCAAAAATGTAAACTATCATGTATTTTATATTCATTACATATAAAGTGGCATATTTTAAGCCTTTTTGTTTTAATGTTGATACTGTTTGACTAATAATTTACTCAAATTCTAAATGAAATTTTAAAAAATGTGAGATTCTGGATTTCTGATTTTCATAAGATATAACAGTAAAACAGAAATGACTTGAACATATGTCAGTTTACCTTTTTGAATGAAATTATATTGAAAATGATTTATTATTACACTTCCAGTCAAAGGTTTGGACACATCTTCTGGACATTCCGTGGTTTTTCATGATTTAAAAAATGTTCTGCATTGTAGATTAATACTAAAGTCATCTAAACTATGAGTAAACACATCTGTAATTATTTAATAAACAAATCAGTGTTAAACAAACCAGAATATGTTTATATTTTACATTCTTCACAGTAGGCACCTCTTGCTTAGATGCAGCTTTCTTGGCATTTTCTCAGTCAGCTTTATGAGGTAGTCACCTGGAATGGCTTTCAGTTAACAGCTGTGTCTAGTCCAGAGCTCATGACTTGCATTTCTTGCCTCTTAATGTGTTTGAGACATCAGTTGTGTGTCTACTTCAAAGAATCTAAAACATGTTTTGGTTTGTTTAACACTTTTAAGTTTACTACATGATTCCTTATGTGTTCCTTCATAGTCTGGATGACATCAGTATTAATTTACAATGTAGGATCAAAATAAAAAAAAAAACATTGAATGAGACGGTGTGTCTAAAAATTTGACTGGTACTGTATGATGCTATTTTAATTTTTAGATGTGCCACTGAAATATGAAATAAACTTGGTATGCTTTTAAGACTGATGTATGTAAGTTCTGATTGGCTATCCTTTAACATTACTTATTCAAAAATCAATTTCTGCTGAACAAACTGTTCAAAGATCAAAATTCAATTTGAAAGACTTTAAGAGAAAAGAAACTTCAGCTGCAACTTTTAGATTTCTGTCTGTAGTATTACTCGACATCACTTCAGCAGCTGACTGTGTTTAACATCAACAAAAATTTGCTGTGTCATTAACTTTTTACAATTTTACCCTGAACTCAACTTTCAGTCGATACAGATTTCCTGCTAAGGTCATGCAGGTTAAAAATAACTTTTGTGAAATCAAAGTTGAGGTCAAAGCTCCACCGTTCATCTGCTGGGGTCAGCTTCATTCCTGCACCAAACCCTTTTAGCACAATATGCCTGCATTTATCTAAAGTCTGAAAGCCAAGTTTTAAATCCCTTCTTATGGCGTCTATAAATGACTTAGTCTTGACAAGGTCATTTGAATTAGGGGTCGGAACAGAGCTGAGAGCTGAACAGAACCACACTCTGAGAATGAAGGTTTTTATTAAGAACCTTTGGGAGTTCTTCATTGAAAACGTTACCTGGAGGATCTTTTAGGGCTTCTTCAATATATCACACTTAGTAAAACCTTTAAAAGTAGTCACAGGAGCCTTTGTAAGCACTTGCTTTTTGTTTAAGAATCTGTTTGAAAGGTTTTAAGAGCCTTTTCAAGGAGGACTGAGCTCCTCCAGGATTTTCTAACTGCTTTAATATTTTGAAAGAACTTATACTTTGATAGTACTTACAAGAGTTCCTCTAGGCCCCTTTTCATGGTTCTACCAGTGCTCCAGTCTGAAGATCTGGATTGAAAGATCTTCCCAGAGCCTTTTGTTTTTAGAGTGTAGGGCAGGAAAAAGGAGAGCTGAATATATGGAAGATTAAACTTTCACCAAGTTCAACCAACTGGTTTCTCTACACCACTAGGTATTCAGCTGCACAGTGGGCATTTTGAAGGCATTGTGTGTACTTCTTCTTACATTTTTGTGGTTGAGCCATGTCCACACACTTCATTTTATAATGGCACATACACACACTGTATCAAGTTATTTTTGCCACAGTCATAAAAGGATCTTTTGTTTAAAGGGCTAGCACAACGTATTTTGAGTTGGCATTGTAACCTCAATTTTTTTTGGATAATTGAATAATGAGTACCAGCACCAGTCATTTCTAGCCTGAGCATAATTTACTTTATATGTTTTGTAATTGGATTATGTCTTATGCCTTTTGAACACACACACATGCACGCACACGCACACACACACACACACACACACACACACACACACACACACAGGAAAAGAGATTAAGTGTCCCATAAGTCTGGCATACCTCTGACTGATATATGTGATCTAATATGTAACATACACTCACTGGCCACTTAATTAGGTACACACACCTTGTACCTACATTGATTATCCATTTGCATCAATTATCTATTTAAAATATACATGCACTTCATAGTTTATTTGGTTAGTGTATCATTCTCATCACTGCAGTGACACTGACGTGGTGGTGGTGTGTTAATTTGTGTTGCACTGGTGTGAGTGGATCAGACACAGCAGAGCTGCTGGTGTATTTAAACACCTCAGTGTCACTGCTGGAGTGAAAACAGTGCACCAACCAAAACTATCCAGCCAACAGCATCCTGACACCAACACAATCTGGGCAGCAACAGATGAGCTTCTGTCTCTGACTTTACATGTACAAGGAGGACCAACAAGGTAGGTGTGTCTAATAGAGTGGACAGTGAGGTAACATAGTGTCAATAAATCAATGGGATACCAAGTAACACACCACCACCTCATCAGTGTCACTGTAGTGCTGAGAATGATCCACCACTCAAATAATAGCTGCTCTGTGATGGTCCTGATCATTGAAGAACAGGATAAAAGGAGGTTAATAAAGTATACAGAGAAACAGGTGGAATACAGTCTGTAATTGTAGAACTACAAAGTGCACCTGTATGCTTAGTGCAGCTGATAACATGGACACTGAGTGTAGATACAAGGTATGTGTGTCTAATTGGCCAGTAATTGTACACATTACACTTCTATATATGATACAACACCAGCATAAGACATACAGGGGTTAGACAATGAAAGTGAAAATGCTGTCATGTTAGTGAGGGAGGTTTCATGGCTAAATTGGACCAGTCTGGTGGCCAATCATCATTAATGTCACATTGCACCAGTAAGAGCAGAGTGTGAAGGTTCAGTTAGCAGGTAAGAGCACAGTTATATAGTATATTACAATGCACACAACATTATGGTGACATACCAGAGTTCAAAAGAGGACAAATTGTTGGTGCACGTCTTGCTGGCGCATCTGTGACCAAGACAGCAAGTCTTTGTGTCTAAATATTATTGAGCCACTTTGGGGTGTTTTGGAGGAGCGAGTCAGGAAACGGTTTCCTCCACCAGCATCACGTAGTGACCTGACCACTATCCTGCAAGAAGAATGGCTTAAAATCCCTCTGACCACTGTGCAGGACTTGTATATGTCATTCCCAAGACGAACTGATGCTGTATTGGCTGCAAAAGGAGGCCCTACACCTACTAATAAATAATAAAACCAGGTGTTTCAGTTTCATTGTCTAACGCCTGTATATGTTTATAAACTACTTTGGGTTCAGAAAACTGAACTGAAAAGTGACGTTTTAATGAATTTGTTCATTCTGTTTTGCAGAACTGGGGCTATTCATGTTGGAGATCGAATTCTAGCCATCAACAGTGTCAGCCTGAAAGGCAAACCTCTCAGTGAAGCCATCCATTTACTGCAGATGGCAGGAGAGACAGTTACTCTGAAAATCAAGAAGCAGATAGACAGTAAGCTTAAATTTGCAATTTACTGAGCCAAAACATTGAACACTCACAGATGAAGTACTTCACTGCAGGCAGCAGCCTTAAAGGATCAGGATGCTGATGTCCTGGTGTCAGATACCACAGGACACTTTTAGAGATCTTGTAGAGTCTTTCAACACTCAGGTCCGAGCTGTTTTGACAGAAAAAGTAGACCAGCAGCATAGTGGTCATATTGTTTTGGCTTATTGTATTATATACATTTTTGATGCTACAACTATGAAAAACAACATTTAAAATAAACAGTATAAAAAATGAGATACTCCTTTATTAGTCCCACAGTGGTGAAATTCACTTATGAAGGTTAAATGGCTAAGAGGTACAAGAGATACTGAAATTTTGATGAAAAGAACATCACATTTTGTAAAATTAACATAAACAAGAACCAACCAGTTTTACAGCACAAAGCATTGTGGTACATACAGAAAGTGTAATTAGTAATCAATTTAAGTAGCCGTGCCATCATTTCACTGTACTCAAAGTAAGACACAGTGCTTTATAGCTTATGATACATAATAAAATCGTTTATTTTTTATTTGAAGTGGGATAACTGAGCTATGTATTACTTTACAGCTTTGATTTGTGTTGTAACATGTCTAATCGAGTCAACTTACTGATCACCTAACCCCCAAACCTAACCCTAGATCTGCTCTAACCCCTAACCCTAACCCTAACATTACCACTGTTAAGCATCAGCTGAGTCTGTGAATAATGTGAACCTTTGTAGATTATGTAGAGAGGGAAATAGTGGACTTTCCAAATAAAGTGAGACCATCAAGTGTAACATGTAAAGAATATTATTCAACTGTCACCTGTTTGTGTATCAGTGTGTCTAGTCTGAATGGAATTTGTAAACAGCAGATTTTTTTATAAAAAAAGACTTAAGTAATGACAAAAATAAGCTGATAAAATGATGAAATCTCACTCTGAGATCATGTTCGATCATGTGGTCAACTAAAATGTATGACTAACACGGGGCCAGAAATAAATTTCTTCTTGAAACCCACTTTCATGAAGATTCTGATATTCACCAGTGTTTTCTTATGTGGGATTTGTTTGTAGGTATGAACAGAATCTACACACACTCAACAGAGCACTTACACACATGTGGCTGCTAACATAAAACTTGGTGAAAGAGCCCCAGTGTTATGAAACTGAAGAATCGTTTTTTTACTAATTTAATTAAGATTAAAGGAGCAGTTTAGCTTAATTCAATTTAAGAAACTCAAATAGCTGCATCTCTGAATGCCACTTTATTTGTTCTCTAGTGGTGGATGACAAGAAGAAGACCAATGATCTGGAGAATGACCTGAGTGATAATGAGGACTCTGAGATGACAGACTCACAGAAGACCAATAAGCTGTCTGAGATTTACTCCACCACCATTCCCAGCGTAGACTCCGCTATGGAGTCGTGGGATGGATCTGGAATAGATGCTGGCTATGGAAGCCAAGGTGAGATTTCTCTGCTCAGTTTAATTACTAATCTACCATAGAGTGCTATGCTCTCTCTCTATCACTCTCACATTGCAATGTCCACTGGCTCAGGCGTCTACTGATTGGTCCATTTGGAGCTGGGGATTCTGCGCTTTCCTCCTAGCACGTTGGCTCCCCAGTGACAGTGTATCAGCGGTAGTTCAAAAAGAGGTGGTGGCTGTATCACACACAATGGAGGAGGCTTGTGCTTGTCTTCACCCTCCTAGGGACAGTGCAAAGTGATGGGGAGAGGCGTAACGGAGGGGATGGGCTAATTGTCTACTACTACATTGGGAAAGGGATTAAAATTGGCAAAAAATTTAAATTAACAAAAAAATGTGGTACTGATCTCCAAAAGACAAAGTTAAAAATGAAACATTCCTTACAACATTTTTAATAAGATTCATGTATTTTTTTTTTTGTTTTGTACAGTCACATCAACACATTAGAATATTGCTAGAAATGACGTTCATAATTTAAGTCATATCTTTTATATTCATTATACATAAAATTATATTTCTTTTTTTTTTGCTGTTGATCAGTATGATTTAACCTAACCTAGCTCATGAAAGTCAGAAATCCAGAATCTCAAATTATTAGAATATTTAGTAGTTTTAATAATAATTTAATAATAGTTAGAGTTTTAATAAATTAATTTTCAGACTATAACACAATAAAAGGCTTGAAATATGTCATAAAATGAACTTAAAATATGACAGTTAACTTTTTGAATTCATTTATGAACCCAAATGAACTTTTTCACAGATGGAGATGCACCAGTACAATTTTAGAGTGTGAATTAATGTCCATGAAATGTTTGGGCACACCATAAGATTTGAGCATTTAGAGAAATATGTCAGGGCCTCCAAAATGTATTAACTTGTTAAGGTTTTGTTCACAGTCAGGATCATAATTCACATGGTGCTTGGTGGTCAGGGATCTGGTCTTGTGATTGGAAGGTTGCTGATTCAATCCCTGGACAGGTCATGACTGAAGTGCCCTTGAGTTAGGCAACTAACCCCCAACTGCACTCTGGGTGCCGTAGATAGTGGTCCACTGCTTTGGGCACATTTTCACAGCCTAGTGTGTGTTTCACTGCACAGATGGGTTCAATTCAAATCACATTGGTAAAAAGTTTAATCTAATCAAATCTAATAAACATCATCAGAAGTTGCAAATGAACATCTATAATAGACTGATGTCTTTTGGAAACTAGTCCTGTGGACTGGTGATGGTTGAAAGGTAAAATAGAACTAAAATAGGCAGCATGTTGCAATGGTATGTTTAGGGATATAATGGGTGCAAAATTTAATGTAAATAACACCACCAACTGTTAAACATGAGGGTGGATTGAACACACTTTGAGCTTGTGTACCAGCCATTGGCATGAGGAAAGAATGGAACCATTTAATTCCCAGCAAAGTAGAATGTGTGTTGAAAACAGTTTGGTGTGAAGACCAGCAAAATGCCCCTCTTCTATAGACTTTACATGAATTAATAATCTTATGAAGACATTTGCACACTTTTTTGATTCCATGATTACAATGTGGATGAATTGTTACTTTACTGGAGCTTCTAAAGCTGGTCTTTATAATCGATCTGGATAAAAAAAAGAAAAAATATCATATTTATTTTTCAGTGCTTTTACATATATTGTTCATCCTTTTTCATCAGTTCATCCTTCTAGACACATGTAAATGCATCATTTTAACAACATTCTGCAATTTTTAAGTTTGTTTTATTAAAGATATAGTTTGCAGTAGTGACAAACGTTTCAGTAGGATTGTACTGTAAACCCAAACATCTAATGTCAAGCCAATAAAATGTGTCATAACTCTCATTCCGAGTTCAAACTTCACTTTCTCATCCTTGTCAAGTCATGTCATGCTTCTTCAACATCCTTCCCTTTTAGGAGCATACATTCAGCAGGCAGCGGGCATTGCTTTACATCCGCATGAGTGGCGCAGTGCCAAACAGAGGAACAGCACACCCCCTCCTGTCCGCCGTAAGAATTATCCATTCAGTGACGGAGGCTTCAGTGAGGATGACTGGGACAAACCTGCAGGGTAAGACTGAGTCTAATGTCTTACACACACATTTGGTGTCTTCTTCCTGTTTACTTCATAGTAACATCTGGATGAGTTGGAGACGAGATGGCAGTAGTTATTTAAAAAAAAAAAGATTGTAACTGTTTAAGAAACATTATTCTGGCAGCTTCATTGGAAAACATAATTTTGGAATAAATATTGAACTGTGCCACTGAAATGTGATATTTTGGATGTTTAGATGTTCATGTGAGTTGGATTCACTTTCTCATCCACTATTACAAACTTTTCCTTTCTCCAGAGTAGAAAAGTGTGTTGATCAAGGCCACAGGTACTAGTGTTGTCCTGACATGACTCTGCAATGCAATTCTTGGTTTTAAATATAATTTTCCAGTTTTCTGATCCTTCAACCAAGACAATTTTGGAGTCCAGATTTTGTTTAGAATTAATACCTAAGTGGTCAGTTGTCATGGTTATATTTTGAATGCATTCTCACTTCAGATTCTTCAGAAATCTACTTTAGCCCAACACCAGTCATGTTCACTTTCTGTTTGGCAGATAAACAGATAAACATGCTGAGTTCATGAAGTGAACTCAGCATTAGACTTAGAGTCCAGAATGGATGGAAAAGTACCGACTAAAGAAGTTTTGGCTCTATGTGCTTGTTTTTCCCCACTCTTCTCTCTCTTCCTCTTCTCTCTTCCTGTTTCTCTCACTGATAAGTCTAACAGGAATGCACAATATATTATATATTTATATTATATTATATATTATATACTGTGTGCTGTGAGCATCTTGATCAATTTAAGATCGGCTTGTTTGTGTCTGTTTTGACGAGTCAATGTTTTCATGTTATCTGAATAAAGTAAACCTAGTCAATCATGTTTGGAGTCTAAATTTTGCTTCTTTAATTTAGAACTGGGTGACACGGTGGCTTGGTGGTCAGCATGCTCACCTCTCAGTGCTGAGGTCTTGGGTTTGAGTCCCCACCTGTGTGGAGTTTCCATGTTCTCCCCGTGTCTGTGTGGGTTTCCTTTGGGGTCTCAGGTTTCCTCCCACAATCCAATAATATGGGGGCCAAGTGAATTGGGTACTCTAAACCATCTAAATTTGTGTATATGTGTGTGCCCCCGGTGCTGTACTGCCCTGCCCTGTGGCTGGGGGTAGGGGACTAGCTGTGACCCTAATCAGGAGTAAGTGGATGAGATAATGGATGGATGGATAGTTTGGAACTAGAGCTGAAACCCAGCAGGCGATGACGATGTTGTGATGATGTTGTCTACATTCTTGCAGCATTACTACAATGTTTTTATGAGGTTCTGTGCCTGCTGGAAAGGCTGAGCTGATCCCCCGTCGCCATGGATAGAGCTGCCCAGTGCTTCACATTTTCTCACAGCCTAGTGTGTTCACTATTGTGTGTGTTTCACTGCACGGATGGGTTAAATGCGGAGGTCTTGTAATTTGTAGCACTTTGAGATTTCCAAAAATGTAAAGTGCGTTATAAATAAAATGTATTATTATTATTATTATTATTATTATTATTATTATTATTATTAGTTGTAGTGTTTGTTAGCAGTGTTAGCTTTGTTGCTTCAGTTTTAAACCAAAGAAGCTAAATTAAGACTCCAAGTAAGTATTGACTGGTCAACTTTATATTGTGTAAATATGAATTTTTTTAACATTTTTGAATAGGTGTCATATTCATCAATGTGTTTTTAAAGTGAACAGCAGCTCTGCTCCTTATCATCATGTTATATCAATTGCATCTAAATTTGATTCATATTCAAGTGTTCAAATTAATATTTTGTACATTCTCAGGCACACTCTTGAACAGTTAAATCAAATTGCTTTGCAATACTTTGAGGCCCCTGCCTCAAACTTCCATTCCTCCACTCCCTCTGCCTTGTGGTTCTGACGATTGTGCCAAAACTGTTGCCAGTGTGCCGTACTGCAGTGCCAGTCTGAGTCTGCCAGGCCTTGACTGGTTCTGGTCTCTGCTTTCTACCACAGATATGCCAGTCAGACACATGCTGACAGCATCCTGCTGGACCATGAAGACAGCTTCTGGTGCCAGGCTCTGGAGGACTTGGAGACATGTGGGCAGTCAGAACTTCTCCGGGAGATTGAGGTAAACTGAGAGATAAACTCAGTCTTAAAGAATTTACAGTCACACCCTCCTTGCAAGACTGTTGTGGTTCACTAACACAGAACGAAACTTTGTTGGTATTTATTGGAACCTTTGCACAAAAATTCAAGACAAACTGTCGAGTCATTTGCTTAACCTCTTAAACTCCGCCCACAGGTCTCTTTCATTTAGAGATCCATTACTTTCATATTTTCTAATGTACATTCAAAAGATAGTTAACATATGAAAACCTGAAGCCCTGTTCTTTCTACCAAAGCATGTTTCTGCTTATTGACCTGTCAATTACAAATTCTGCTTCAAAAAACATACATTTAGTTGTAAGAAGCATTAAATAATGGGTTGGAAAACTGCTCAAGTGTCAATTTTTGGTTACAAGTTCCAAACAAGTAGAACTGAGCAGTCAGGGCGACATGTTGTGATACAAACCTGAGTTGCCAAATTACTCTAAATAAAGTCTCTTTAGTGCTGTGCAGCCTGAAAAAAAAAGTTTTGCGTTTGATTTGGACTACCTTATACAAGACCAACATGACTGTACAGTGCCATATCAAAAAATTGGAATGTTGTGAAAAAGGTCAGTGGTGTTCATAATTCAATTAAATTAAATTAAATATAATTATTGTTTTGAACTACACTTGGCTTTAGACATGATTTTGTATTATTATTTATGTAGACTGCAGTTGAGTTTGGACAGAATTTAAGCATTATGGACTAAATAAAGCTTTAATCTATACACAGTAAATATGTCAGTGTTAAATAAACACTATTAGAGTTAAATTTCAAACTTTCAGTGTTAATTTAACTCTAATAATGTTAATTTAACTCTAATAATGTTGATTTAACACTGGCATATTTACTGTGTACATGGACAAATCCTGGCAAAAGTGTTCATTCATTGTTAACACCCCCTTAACACACAAACACACACACACACTGATGTTTCCTGTGGACATCCCCAACCACCACCTGTCCTGATGCTTGTTTGCCATGGAAATCCCTCAGTTAAGTACATTTAGTTTATATGGATAGTACAATCTTCCAGTCACATAAGACGTTATACTTTATTAAAACTGAAACTCATTGCATGTATATTGAATTTAATCTTATAGCAGTCATTCTCTATTCACACACGTATGAGTGTAAGTTAATATTTCATTATGTTAAGCTTTATCAATGTTTACTTATTAATAAACTGGGTGTTAAGGCAAAGTCTGGAGAAATGACATTTTACTGATAAGCTTGTACACAGTGTGTATTGGTGCTCAAAATGGTTGTCTGCCATCCAGATACAGACACGAATTCTGTGGAATGTGTTGAGCAGTTTATATTTTTGATCACATTTGATAATAACTTTGATCACTTATTTTATAATACAGCTGCTGGTTCAGTCCAGAGCTCTGGAAAGATACAAACTCCTCAGTTCCCAATTATCCAGTAACTCCCCCAATACTTCTACTTCTGCTTTTATTGTTCTTGTGAAAACATGTGATGTGTAGTAATGCCTTGATTCCCATCTAGGAGGAGAAATGAATCACAGATAAGTTTTTTTTTCATTTGGAAATTTAGTTTCAAAATGAAAAAAAACCCTGAAAATGGAATTTGCTCAAATGTTGCTCAGGGAGATTTAAGGGAAAGTTCCTTAAAACCCTTAAGAGAAATGAGACCAAAGGTGACATAATAGTCATTTACAGCATCAAAACTGAGAATTTGATATTCTGAGTCTTGATGAGAAGTTGTTGAGTTTATAATGAGATTTCTGTCTTGACATGAGTGTTATTGTTCAGTTATTTGCTCAAAATTAGACTTTTCTTAAGTTTTTTTTTTCAGGAGAAATAAATGAGCAGTAGGAGACTTGAGCTAAAGTCACATTTGTGGTTCTGTCTGATCTCATAGAGTTATGTCTATGAGAAACTGCTGAGATTGTCTTGTGACTGGTGGATTGCCGGTTTGGTCCTTGGGAAATTCATAACTGAAGTGCCCTTGAGCAAGGCATCTAACACCTAACTACTTCATGGGCATCATGTATAGGGGATGCCCATCTATTCGGGCAAGTGTTGTCACTGCCCCCTAGTCTGTTGGTTAAATACTGGATCAAATTCCTCTGTGTGTAAGCACATTGACTAATAATTATGCATTTTATTTAAGTACAGATAGTCATGATAAAGTGCACTTTATCACTTTATCAGATGTTATTAAGGTCTCCTTTATGAGTTTTCTTTTGCATTCTGCTGGCAGCTTAACCCTCATATTATGTTTGGGGGTCAATTTTACCTGATCCAATGTTTAACGTCTTTAAATACACGTATAACATGATTTTTTTTTGCTTTATATTTAATGACTTTTCATAATTTCATGCTGATAAACATAAAATTAACATGATGATGTGTTTTTTTGCGTTCTGTACACATGTTGTATACATCAGTGTTCTTTGGAGTCAATTTGACCCCAGGCTGTTTTAGCTGTATAACATAAAATATCAACATTTTAGAGAGTAGAAAGTGTCTGAAACGGAGGAGAAAGTGTCTGAGACCGAGGAGAATATGTCTGAGTCAGAGGAGACTGTGTCTGAGACAGAGGAGAATATGTCTGAGACAAGGGAGACTGTGTCTGAGACAGAGGAGACTGTGTCTGAGTCAGAGGAGACTGTGTCTGAGTCAGAGGAGACTGTGTCTGAGACCAGGGAGACTGTGTCTGAGACCAGGGAGACTGTGTCTGAGACCAGGGAGACTGTGTCTGAGACCAGGGAGACTGTGTCTGAGACCGAGGAGAATAGGTCTGAGACAAGGGAGACTGTGTCTGAGACCAGGGAGACTGTGTCTGAGACCAGGGAGACTGTGTCTGAGACCGAGGAGAATAGGTCTGAGACCGAGGAGAATAGGTCTGAGAC
>BRDA01002008.1:0-29618 GCA_036984385.1 Crenuchus spilurus
GCTTGTTTTGCTTGAAGCTTGAGGGTCATTTTATTTGTTTACTTACTTATTTTTACCTACAACATATTTTAATACAAGAATGGCATAAATCTACATTTCCGGGAATCTACAATTCTTTAAGTCAAACTACTGCAGATAATATTTACTTTCAGCAATATATTTTTGATGAAACCTCATTCTTCACATATACACCATAGACAGAATATTCACATACCATCTCTGATCTAAACTGATTTCTGTATTCTGAAGCTTTAACTGGTTTGAAAGAGCTGATTGGTCAGAGAGTGTGATTGGTGGAGAAAACATCACAGAAATCCAAACACACACAGGCTTCAGTCCTGAAAGCGGGATCTGCGACTTCTCCGCTGTCAGCACAACAGAGTCGGTAAATCTCAGGTGAGAGATTACGAAATCCAGGTATTTTACATGTAATTTAAACAAGATAAAGTCTTTAAAGTTAGAGAGATCTAAAAGTAAATTGGCGAAGGTGGTTAGCTTAAGATAATTAGCATTAGCCTTGGTTAGCAAATGAAGAGTGTCCATCTGTGAAATCGGCTTTTATTCAATTTTTAGATTGATACCTTTAGCTACGTTACATACACTGGTCCTGTGTTCATGTTTGTGTCACTTTATGCTTTAAAACGTGAAGCATGTAGCTGGAAGTTAGCTTTCCTGTATAATTTAAAGCGGAAGTTGCTCTTGTTTGTTGACCAGAGGCTAGCTAAGCAGTGTTTATCTAGCCGTAGATACCGGGGTTGACATCTACAGCTCACTATAGCCATTATATCTACTCTAATTGACATTATTCAACACTTGAACCATTTGTTTTATAGTTAAACGGACATTAGACGGTTGTGAAGTGTTTGTGACCATAGGGCAGTTTTGACTTATTCGAATTCCACGTTCCACCTTAAATCCTTAACCGGTGCAGCAGTGAGGCTACGAGACGCCAGAATGGAACTATTACACATTTAAGGTGGAACGCGAAATTACAATGACAAGTGCACTCACTTCAGGTCCATAGTATATGAATTATTTTATCAATATTTAATGTTGCTAAATAACTAAATGGTTGACCAATTTTGTACATCATAACCCTAATATAGAGTTTTACAAGCCTGCATCTGTGAATTCTGCTTGTTTGGTTTGACTGCTCAATTAGAATGCACCGCGCAACCGGCAACATCCGGTTCACCATGCTATCAATACTAAGCTACACTATCACGCTGCTTGCCACACTGGCCTACATTGAATTAATAGCATGCAACACAATAGCTTGCAACAATGTGTTTACACTAAAAACCCACTGCATAAATTGAAAATACAAGTTGACACAACAAGATATGATGTTTAATATCCAAAAACACATTATCTGCATATAGTTACAAAAGCTAGTAGATATCACGTGAGTATTTACTTACCAAATAAAGTTGTAAACAGTGTATGTAGCGTAGCAGGCACAGACATAAACAAGAGAAAATGGTGAACCGTATGTTCCCGGTTGCACGGTGCATTCTGGGATTTGTGAAGAGAACGAATGCTTGATTTGCCCTGTAGCACAAACAAAGCAACAATTCTGTACCTACAATCAAGTTTCACAAATATTCTGTTTACACTAATAATATGCGACATCAGCTTCAGTGAAAACAATCAATCACATTTGACTTGTATAACCT
The DNA here is from genome assembly GCA_036984385.1 of Crenuchus spilurus. Lineage (NCBI taxonomy): Eukaryota > Metazoa > Chordata > Actinopteri > Characiformes > Crenuchidae > Crenuchus > Crenuchus spilurus. The sequence goes on from BRDA01002008.1 coordinate 1,677, forward strand.
GCTAGTGCATCTAAAAAAAAGTTGGGAGTTCATAATTTCATTCAAAAAGATAAATTGTCATATCTTACATATCTTTAAAGATAGTCTGTAATACCCTGCTGTGCACCCGGTCAGGGGGTAGTGGAATTACCATGACCCTGACATTGGATTATATGTCTGTTACTAATGCTGAAACCTTGTTCTGCTTTGTTTTAGGTCGTACGATGGCTCAGATGTTCTCAATATCTGATGAATCAGACGCCTCTGAAGAGCTTGGAGACACAGACCATCCAGAGGACAGTGACAGAGCTGTGCCGGTGCATTCTGTTCAGCACTTACCTCTTCCAGAGAGACTCAGAGGTGAGTCAGTGTCTAGGCTAGGGCCTATGGGAAGTACACAGAATCATTTTCTCATTACGTCATCTGTATCCAGGCTGCACACTCACCGAGCACAATGGTCCCAAATGAAAAACAAATTATTTTTGTAATTAATCAGTCACATGGGTGGACAGTTGTGGCAGATTAACTACTTACTTTTAGAAAACATTTTCCTTGTATTCAGATGTAAGGACATTGATTATTAATGGAGTATCTGAAAACAAACCATTCATCCGCTGGAAATGTAATTATTGTTTATGTGCTATTTGTATTCCATTACATAAGTATTTATCAATTATAACAAAATATCCCCTCTGTTGTTTACAAAGTCATTGTGTATATAGTGCAAATTAAGTATCCTCACTTCTTTTCCCAATGAGATCTTAATTAGAGACATTTAAATGAAAAAGTATATACCATGGAGGATCTAAGAAGGTTATTTTTTAACACTAGGTTAAATGTGTTTTTGAAGCAAGAATTATAGTCTGTTGTTATTGGTTATAATAGAGCCAAGACACAGGAACCACTCTATGAATGAGGAAGATCTTCAGGAGACTGGGGTTGGCAGACATGGAGATCTGACTGGTGATGGAGATTCTTTCCGCCGTCGCTGCCGCTCAGCTCCTCCAGCTCTGTGGGCAGCTAAGAAATATGGCCGGCAGCTAAGGAAGATGAGTGATGAGTTTGACAGCTTACTGGGTACCGGGGTAAGAACTACTAGTTGGAATGCATTAAAAAATAAAGTGCTTTCTTTTTTAATCTTCTGATTTTTCTATCGTAAACACACCTGATTGAACTCATCAGTTTGTTACCAGTTTAAGTCCATGTGGTGAAATACATGAACATCTGCATCTGTTTAACACTTTTGAGTTATATCTGTCTAAATAGACAATCTACAGTTTATCATTCATCTTTAATGGAATAGTTCAGTCAAAAATCTAATGCTGATAAGCAAATTTCCACAGTTGGCATTATGCCAATGTGTTTTATAACCAACTATATTTACTTTCACCTCCTCTTTATGTATTCATATTTGACAGATGAAGAGGGTGAAGAGTGCAGGTACAACACGTCAGATGCGCACCTCGCCTAGCTGGCTTGCCTTCCTCTGGAGCCACAAAGAATCGGACAAAGAGGCCAGTGGCAGCCTGTCAGGCCCAGATACCCGTCCAGCAGAGTGAATGAACAGTGGACAACAGGACAGGAGAGCAAGACAGTACTGTTTGCATAGTGTATATACAAGGAAAGCGAGGATGGACCGAGAGCCTGTGGCCAGAAGTGAAGGACTGATGCTGTTTTTACTGGCTAATCTAAAGCCTCCATCTTAAGTATATGAATACTAGAACCCCCAACCAGTTAAACAAGTCAAAGTCTCTGTCTTCCTGACTATCATTTACTGTGATGGAGAAAAGTGGAGATGATGTTCCTTGAAGGGTCTCTTTTCCAGCACTGGAGAAACTATGCAAACCAATTTGTGACAGTGCCAGTAGTGTAGAGGTATCAAACAATGTCATGGTTTCTAATGTGACTAGTGGTATCCAAACATGTGATGGACAGTGGCTCATAGTTGTCAAACTTGGGAGTACTGGTGTAAAAATACTGACCTGGAATCATCTTATACCTTTTTATCCAACTAGTTCCTGACCTGGTCAGCATTCCGACTTTGAGATGATTGGTAAATATGGCCCAGTGTTTTTTTTTTTTTAACTATCCATTTTATCATCATTGTAATGGATATAGCATTACCTAAATGTTTTAGATGAATTATTTTTAACAAATGAAAATCTATTTCAAGATGCCTGAAGAAACAGGTTTTGTTCGTTACTTTGAATTAATGACCTCCAAGGGTGTTTTGTAAAGACATTGACTTTATCTTTGTACTTTTTTTTTAGGGTGTATACAGGGTTCAAAAAAGACCTTTGAACAATTGTTGCTTGTTTTTCATTACTTCCACTATCTGTGAGCCATAAAATGACTCTCTTGGTAATCTACAAATTGGAACCGATAGTGACAGAAAAAGCCTTACTATCATAACTGATTTTACTTGAAAATGTAAATTTAAAATGCCTTGTAATGCCTTTACTACTTTAAGATTATTTTCATTACCACTACATTCTTAAATAAAAGACTTTATTAACTAAACTTGTACTTATTCTTTTCTGTATATTGTTCAGTTTTTACAGCAACTGCAAAGTTAGATACTAGAGGTGAAATGGGGGGAAAATATGGTAATTTGGGGGAAACAAGAATTTCATGATTAGTATCCACATCTCCAGACTGGTGCTGCTTTGATGTAGCTCATGGGTCTAAAAATACAGCTCTGGAGAGATGGTGTCCATAACAGTTTGGTAATTCTCCTGTTTTAACACGTTATTCAATTAAAATGCAATTTAATATGTTGTTTAAGTAGGGAATTCATTATGCTGGACCCTCCAGGACGGGGCATGAAGAACCTTAACAGAGTTGAGTGTTTCCTGGAGACCCATACTCAGAACAATTGTTTCTCTACTCAGACCTGTAATAATTTGAAATTGCCAAATCAGGAAAAAAACAAACACTCAGAGCACAGAGTGCAAATGTAAGACTGGAATTGGCAGACAGCAATCTACATGTATGTCTACAATGTTACAAATACAGTAGTGTAGCCATGTTATTTACATCCACTTCTCCATAATAATTGATATCCTACACATTCCAATGAGATAATGTTACCAGTTATATTGGTACACGTTACACCATGAAGATACCAACAATGTGTTGTATTCCAGTTTCCAAGACTTAGGATAAGAATTCTATCTCATCCATTCTTCCAGCTATATCCATAACAAATAAATTGCTCTTGGTTTTGAAAATCAAATACTAATTGATTATACTGAATATTGGCAGATAACTAATATAATTAAATTCAATCAGATGTTGGCAAAAAGGAAGAGATACAGAATATAGAAAGAAAGTATTTTATGTGCTTTAAATTTAACTTCATAACTTCTTATATCTACAGATTGGTCTCCCTGTGCACTACGCTAGCACAGCCTTGATTTTAAAATAAAATTATAAATTCTTATAAATTCATCAGAATTCTCTTAATTTTCACTCATTTGGCAGGCCACTTAAACATAAATAAATCAATAAGAACTGCTTAGCTAAAACAGCACATGAAGGTCACAAAGGTATCATTTAAAATGTTGGCATTAAAGAGCTGGTCTAAACTACCAGTGAGGGGTCCCAGCAAAATTTCTCCCCACAGTCCAAAGCAGAAAGCTTTGCCATATCGTTGTCACTGAGTTCAAAGTCAAACAGGCATCCATTCTCCTGTACTCGGTTGGTCTGGGCTGATTTCGGCAGCACAGGCACATTCTGCTGTAAAGCCCACTTCAAAAGCACCTGAGATGGAGTTCTCTCACACCTTTCTGCTACCTCCTCAACCACAGGATCAGTGAGGAGTACACCAGTCCCCAGGGAGGAGTACGCCTGGAAACAAACTCCACTCTCTTCACACAAAGCCCTGAGTTCCTTTTGGACTAGCTTGGGGTGGAACTCTACCTGTAGAACAGCTGGAATTACTCTGCAACATTTCAGAAGCTCCTGCATGTGCTTCACAGTGTAGTTTGATACTCCTATGGCCTTGAACTTCCCCTCAGTGTGGAAGTCTTCCAAAGTGGCCCAGCTCTGAGAACGGTTCTTTAAATTTCGCTTATCACTCACGGCCAGACCCTGAGTGCCAGGCCAGTGGATAAGATAAAGGTCAATATAGTCCAGCCCAAGCTGATCTAGGCTCCTCAAACAGCCTTCCCTGGCTTTGGAGCCCTGGTCCTTAGGACCCAATTTGCTGGTTATGAAGACATCTGCTCTGGAAAGGCCATGTTTAGGCAGCAATACACGTAGGGCTTGACCAATGTCCACCTCATTGCGGTAGACTGCTGCTGTATCAAAGGCTCGATAGCCTGCTGTTAAGGCAGCATCCACAGCCTGGTAGGTCTCCTCAGGTCCTCGCAGACGATATGTGCCCAAGCCTAACAGAGGCATATGAGCCCCGGTGTTGAGCAAGACAGAGGGTCCCTGGTCAGTCATTGGGAAGTGAGGCACAGACACCAACTCAAATCTGAAATTAAATAGATAAGGTTACACAGGAACCAATGAAAAGTGCCTCAGAGAGAGAAATTAACCCATCACATACCAAGAGCGATGATAAACAATGAGTTCATATTAATGGCTGTGTCTGAAACATTAGAAATGATGTCTACTCAGACTACATTCTGACGGAGGAAGGCATGACAGTTAAAAGTTGTCAGTATTCAGTGTATTGATGCCTACTGAATGTGTTTTAAACAAGAGTCAGTTACAAATGCTTTTTGCAATATATCAAGACATTTACCTTCAAGTGAAAGAAATGCTGCATTCTCAGGCTGTATTCTGAGACAGAAATGCATTAAGCTGTGTCCAAATCTAATGGTTGTGTCTGAAACTTGAAGGTAGACACATTGATCCCTTGCTAAGGTAACTTAGAAGGCAGTGTAAAGCCATTTGTAACTTACTCTCACATTCAGTAGGCATCAGTACACTGCCAAAATACCGACAGCTTACAGCTAGCCCTTAGTGTATCTTCAAAAAGAGTTTTTAAATGCAGCCTTATATGTAAACATCCAATGCCTTCCTCCAGAATTTCTTGCATTTCAGACACACTCTAATGTTTACATAAAAGTCTGTATTTTAAGACACTAAAAGCTAGTAGCAAGCTGACAGTATTTTGGCAGTGTACTGATGACTACTGAATGTATGACTACTAAGTCAATTACATAAATAGTTCCTTATTTTGTTGTTTTGTTCACAAATACGATGACCTATCGCTTTGGCAAAACAATGCAACACTATTTGTCATGCCAATAAAGCTTCTTGAATTGAAATTAATTTATCTCAATGCTGCCTACTAAGGCAAAGAGGAATCAAGGCATCTACCTTCAGGCTTCAGACACAGCCATCAACTGTCGCATTAAAAATCGCCGTTCAGTTCAAGCTTAAATAACTTACCTCGACTATTGATTTATGCGTTGCATAAAGTAGTAAAGAGACTCGTATGACAATAAGTTTTGTATTCATTAATTAGACAATATAATAGTTACATAAATTCTCGAGTTTAGTTTCTCTCGTATTATTATGTATTATCCTACCTTAGTCATGTGACGATAAAGGTGGAACTTTGCTCCTCGTCACCACAGAGACAGCGGAAGTTCCTCTTGCTGACTGGATGAAAGATTGACCAATCAAGATGGAGCAAAGAAGCGCGAGGTTGGAATTCCATTGTCTGACTGGGATTGCGTGTCCAAAACAACACGTTAGCTAGGCTAGTTACTTTATTTATATACGTAGCCAGAATTTGCTATAAATTAGGGGATTCAAATATTCAACGCATTGTAATGGACTTTTTTAGTATTCTTCCAATAAGCTATTTTCTCAAATGTGGAAAAAATGGTTTCTGCTTCAGCTACAACAGAACTACGCGGACATATGGGCTGTGTCTCAAACGCAATAAATGCTGCCTACTCGAGCTAACGTTTACATAAAGGCTGCATTTTAAAACTTTTGTTAGTTTTTGAGCTAGCACTAAACTGTCAGTATTTTGCAGTGTCCTGAAGCCTTCTGAATGTGTCCTAAACCTGACTATAAGTGTCTTTATCACAATCCTAAGGTACCCTCTTAAGCAGCAAGGGATCAAGGCATCTACCTTTAAGTTTCAGACACAGCCCCTGGTTTCCTTCCTTAACCAAGCATAAACTTTGTTTAAATTGTTAAACGAGAATTATTATATATTTGAAACATAAACGTTTTCTGTGTCCAGTATTTTATGTGACATGTTGCTGCCCTGAAGTTGCTGAAGGATGCCAATTCAGGCGTTTTCATTCCCTGTGCCTGAAACCAGATTCTTTCAGGTTGACCAACAGGTTTACAAGTTTAAGATAAAACCAGGGAGCAAAATCAGGCAAGAGAACATATTACCTACCTTTTTAATATTTCTCATTAAAATGATGCTTATGACCAATGTAGCTAACATGTAGTACTTGTGCTTTATTAATGCTGTCCATTGCATCATGATTCAGCATATTTTAGTGCATGTCCAAAAGTTAGAATATCATAAAAAAGTTAATTTATGTTCATAATTTAATTTTAAAAGTATACTGGTATATATTTTATGTCCATTACATGTAAAGTGACATCTTTAAAACTTTTATTCCCAGATCCAGATTCTGCATTTCTGTTTTTCATGAGCTACAAGCTGTGCTGATCAACAGTAAATATAACTAAATAAATAAAAAGACAGTTTACCTTTTTGAATTAAATTATGGACAACAATTCATATTTTCATTATATTTTCATTTTTCAGATGCGCTAATATACACACTCCAAAATATTTCCCCATTTTACTGGCTTTAGTTCATGATACACAGATGTACACTTGTGCATACAAGTGTTTAATTACATAGTAATTAATTATAGTCTAGGACCAACTTTCAGATGTTAAAAAATACTGCAATGCCCTTAAGTTTTGGATGAGTTATAATATATGTTTTCAACTTACACTGGCATTCTTTGGTGTTTTCATAGTTGTGAAGAAGAGTTATTGGCTTGTGAGTTTGTCAGTGAGGAGTTGGAGGTAATACACAACAACGCTAAACACAGAGAGACAGTTTAATTAACAATTCCACTACTTTTCAAAATTTAAACTGTTATAAAGTCATTTTAATGTGAATAGGTCCATTGTAGATAGGCTTCTTTATATTGTAAATTGCTTTGACTGTTAAAAATGATCAGTAAACCTATGTGTCTTCACAAGTTTTAGAAGACGTCTAAAACAATATCTTTGGAATCAAGCACCATTTTTGTAATATTTGATGTAGTAGCCTTCTCTGATGTATTTTTAGATGCATTAAAAGCTGTCAATTGTGTCTCAGCTTCTCTTGAATGACACTTTTCCAAATCTAATCTCTCTAAATTTTAGGAATTTTTATGAATTTGAAAAATTAATAATTCCCATTTAATGACATCAGGTGAATCTTTTGCATTGTTTTACAGAATGCAGTACGAGTTCTACTTATGTGTCTGGATAATCTTCACCCATTCATCACCCAGCATTTCATCATCTTCCCCTGTGTGTTCTTTAAAGATTATATCCTTTACATGTGTACTCCTGCTCCTGTATTCAGAATCCTAACCCTATGTATCCAGTGATCTTGAAATCTTGTTTTGGAGAATCAGTGTCCAATGCAGGTTGGTGATTTTCCTGCTCAGACACACTTACTAAACCTGCCAACTAACAAAGGAATAAAGCCAAGTGTTTTGAGCAGGGAAATCGGATCACAAGGACCATGTTTGAACATCCCTTGTTTATACTATAGGCTGCCAATTTGCTGTGAGGTTCACTGTACAGCAATTTATGCTACTGTCTGTTACAGTGTCCCTGAAAACCTAAAAACAACTTTGATCTGGTGTTCACACTTTATTGCTCTGATCATTATGATACCTTGCTTGCAGATAAGAGTAGGTGGGAGCGTGTATCAAAGCTGAAGTTCAGGAAGGGAGGCATGAAGCTTTCAGCTTACCCATTCCTCATCACACTTTATGTGGAGACAAATGAGCAGATCGTTCAGCGGTCAGGTTTGCAGTCCTCAGTAGTGTACACAATCACATGCTTAAAAAAATTAGTGATGGGTGTTAATTCAGTCTTGCATCTGTTCTTGTCTTCCAGTGAGTCATGCAAGTGAATGGGTCCTTCCTGTGAGTACCTTTCATCACCTTGCATATGTCTTATGTCTATGACATCAGGAATGTATTAGGCACTTCTGTTCCTGACAGCTAACGAACCAATTACACATCTGTAAACAAACAGTTGCACTCAAGCAATCACATAAATTCACAACTGCAGTATAGTTCAAACTAACTGTCACAGAGATGACACATGATGGCCCACTTTTCTGCTGTGCAATTAAAAAGAATTTACTTCACAGCATGATGCAGAGTAATCAAAGCATGTGGAGAGAACTGAGTAGAGGCAGGCAGGGCTTTTAAAGCTGCATCACTAAAAACCTGTAATGTCTGTTTGCAAACTCTCATACATGAAGCTTTGATGCAATCCTGCTATTGCTGTTGTGTTGCTGCATGTTATAGTTGCAATATACTGTATCATGTGTTAAGGAATATAAACATGCTTTGGTGAATTAGTAATCTTTCACGGTTAAAAACTGGCCTTCATCATGTTGACCATGAATAATTTACTCTTTAGGACATGTTTGCATGTATGTATGTATAGATAGATACTTGTTACAGCCTTCTGTAATATCCCAACATTACAATATCAATGAACAATGAACCTACAATACATTGTGCAGGCCTTTTGTGATAATGTCATGTTCTTTGAGATGGTCACCTTAGTCTTAACATTACACTCATCTTTAGAAGTGCTGACATTTTGGCCACAAATCTGTGTTTAGTTCACAAATTTCTTTGGAACTATGAACTATTCACATTTTTGACACTGTCTGATTAGAACTTTTTTTAATCTCGTATATTACACATTATAACTTATTCTTTTTATTTCATGCACATTTGTTTTTTTTTTTCTTGCATTTATTCGTATTATTCTGCTATACAGGATAGAAAATCTACATTGGGCAGTTCAGATTTTTCTCCAAGCCTAGTATGTGAGTCTAAATGCAGGAGAAGAGAGCAGTCACAAGAGGGTGCTCCAAACCAGGACAATCATCACAACATGGTGGATACAAACCATTCTCAATATCTTCAGTAGGTGTTAGAAATGTTTCACCTTTCTCAGGTTTTTTTTTTTTTTACACCTTTTTCAACCCATTCCTCTCACATCTTTTCTCCACGGCCTTGGCATACATTTTTCCAGCACTATTACTGCTCATCCATCTTTCACTGGCCACACAGGGAATGTGCACTGACATTTTGTAGGGTCAAATACTGAAAGGTTACTCTCTGAGTCAAATCCTGAATAAAACCTTAGTTGTTAATATGGTGCCCCTTTTGATCTTATATAGGACATATGATATAAGCATTAGCATCAGATATAAGGGATAAGAATTATTTAACTTAATCACAGAAAAAACTTTGTGAACCAGTATATAGTATTTATTATGGCTACTTTATTAGGTATATATACATTGTATCTAAACTCATACAATTGTCTATTTTATCAGCTTGACTGACCGTATTTGTGCACTTTGTAAAATTACAGACTTTAGTCCCATCTGTTTCTCTGTATACTCTGTTAGCCTCCTTAAACCATGTTTTTCAATGGCTACAGAACAGCTATTATTTGGGTGGTGGACCATTCTCAGCACTATAGTGACACTGATGTGGTGGTGGTGTGTTAGTGTGTGTTGCAATGGTATAAGTGTATCAGACACAGCATAGCTGTAGGAAATTTTTCAGCACATCACTGTCACTGATGGAGTAAAAATACTGCACCAGCCAAAACTATCCAGCCAACAGCATCCTGTGGGCAGTATCCCGGGACCACCAAAGAAGGACTAGAGGATGAAAAAAACAAACTGTGAGGCAGAGCTACTGTCTCTGACTTTACATCTACAAGGTGGACCAGAAAGGTAGGTGTATCTGTCAGAGTGAACAGTGAGATATCATACTGTATATGAATGTTACACTTATATAGCACCTTTGGATGCATATATATATATATATATATATATATATATATATATATATATATATATATATATATATACATATATCAGCTATGCTGTGCCTGATCATCTTGTACCAGTACAACACACAGTAACACACCACAGCTGAATAATATGGGCTCCACCTAAATAATATGGGCTCTGTGGTGATACTGTGGGGGTCCTGATCATTGTATAACAGGGTAAGAGGGAGATAACAAAGTATACAGAGAAACAGATGTACTACAGTCTAATTGTAGAAATACAAAGTGCACCTATATGGTCAGTGGATCTGATAAAATGGACAGTGAGTGTAGATACAATATCTTTGTAAATAACTTCATTGTGGGCAGACAGTAGGCAGATAGAGCTCGAGGTGATATTTTGTATGAGCAGTCATTTTGTCACTAACATGATTTGTCACATTGGCTGCAGTGATCAGATGTGAGGCTGTAGTTATGAAATAGTCCAGTGCAGGAGTCTCAACACAGGGCGCCATCTCAATCAAACCATCACTCAGCCAGCCAAATGAGAATAATTGTTTTGCTGTTACAAAAACATCCCATTCCAAATGAGCGAATCTGTACACCAAGTGAAAAGAATTTTGACAAGTATTGTTCATTCATATAGTGGGTGTTTGGAAAAACCCACATGTCAACCTTCACTCTTAAAAATAAATGGTTCTTGGCTTGAATGTGTAGTTCTAGGATAAATCTTTAATTGGTATAGATTAGTGGTAGTTTATATTGGAGAGTTTAACATCACAATGCATTCAAATACATATCACAATGTTTTGTTTTTCAGAGGTTTTTAAACTGATAAAATGAAGAAAAAGCAGTTTCTCTTTTTAAAAAGGCAAATCTGAGTTTATTTTAACATGCTGCACTGCACTAAATCAATTTAAGCAACATTCATTTCTGTCTTTTTAATGAGATGTTTGGTTATTCACTGTTCTAATAGTGCTGAAATTAGTAGTTTATCAACAAAACTATACAATCACTCATGGTGCAGAAATGTAACTTTTGAGAGAGATCGAATTTTCAAGGCAACATGACACATTAAGTTTGCATTTATAATCATCCTTACTGTGGATTATTTGTTTATGTCTAATCGTGTACAGTCTAATCACATTACACAAGTAATTTATTGACAGTGTGTTTGTCTAGAAGGGGAATCATACCCACATAGTTTACCATGTGGGGGGCGTCTGTTCCCCACTACACCAGTTTCATTCTAAACATGAAATAAGTTAAGACAATAATATTGTTACTGTACCAGAAGTCTGATGAATAGTACAATATTATAAAAGTAATCAGAATTCTCAAACTATTTATTACATTACAGACTGTGTGGAAGTGACAATGGCAGTGTTTAGCATTCTTATCTTTAGATGGTGGTGGGTACAGAGGGAAGAATAACTGGTATATTGTACTGTAATGGATACCTTTTAACCAGCAGACTGAGCTTTGGTTCTCCATCCAGACAAGCTCAATACACAGCCCTTTAAAAACACTATTGCATCATCAGCCTAACTTTGAACAAATTTCTAAGTTGGTTAAACATATGAGTCTATGTAGGGGTGTCTACAAAATCTTTTGGGAAAACCGAAATCTTTATGCATCATGTTGCTTTGACATTTTGATTGCTCTCAATTTTTGTACAATGCAGTAAAGATTTTATTAATAAAAGTACAGTTCTCTCATACATCTCCTTTATATATAAGATATCTTCTCAGGGGGAGATTTTACCCTTAGGCTTGTTCTGGTGAAGACATCAGTAAAACAGTTTACACAATCCACCTTCCTGCCAGTTCCAAAATAGACTTTGCCTTATTCAGGTGATCTGTGTGGCCTCGGGCCGATGAGCTTGCAGACATGCCTCAAACAGACTTTGTGTTTTCATGTTAAATGCGCTGGAAATGGGAACAGGACTTGAAAATGTCAAATAAAAGGGAAGAAATAGATTTCTCTCTTTCTTTCTCAGAGAGTCGTCATACCTGGCTGATGGTGCAGATGGGATTGTTTGTGGCAGCGAGGTGTGTATGTATTATGTGAGACGTTCTGTCCATCACTCAAACACAAGCCATGTCTATCTGTCTGAGTGCTTAATCATGTTTTATTGCCCCCGTAGGGCAAACAACCTGACACGTTAGCCCACTCAGGTGGCATAACTAGCTCCATTATGTTAATTATAGAAACTGATAAAAATAAGAAAGCAGCCACATTTTGGTTTTATTTAAATGGTGATAGATTGTAGAGCCAATACATCCATCATCTCTGTTGTTTTCTTTCTGTCTTTCTCTCACACACAATCACACACTCACACTTTCTTTCTCTCACAGTTACATGCTGATTCAGAGGTGCCTTCCCAGCTTGCTCCAGGTGCCAAGAACCCAGCAATTCAGGATGAGTCATGTACTCACCATAAATATCACTTTAACTCTTATACCTCTGTATTCTGCTGTCATTTCTGTAATGTATAGGGAAAACGGTCCCTAATAAGCCATGTAAACATATATTTCATATGGTTTTAAGTGATATAGCTTACAATAAAACAACATATTTATCTTCTTTTATCAAACATAATCAATCATGTTTTACTTAGTTTATTTTAAAAAAAATTACATACACTGTAAAAAAAACTTAGTCATCTTTTTTACTTTGACTCAGTAATGTTGTAAATACATGGCATGTTAATTTTACTTGAGACATTTCTTATAAAGTTATCATTTTGTAGATTAATGGTTTTGTACCAATAGTGAGAATACACTAAACACCAAAACAAACACAACATGATATAAATGTCGAAATTGGTAAAAATGGAATGCAGTGTTTTAATAACAGTGCAGTTTCATATATGACATAAGCCTACAACTTAGAATGTGTATTTGTGCAATAAAGTGTAATAAAAATATATAACATACAATATATAGAGAAATATTTTTTGTCTGTCATATAGTCATATAATTAATTGAATAATTAATCTCAGTATTTACGATAATAGGCCCTTAACATTCTAACGGACTCAGTCATTCAAAATTTTTAACGTTTTCATGGTGATGTTGACCTGTATTCAGTCAAATGTCTCAAGTTTTAATGCCTCAAAATAAAACTTGCATGAGAGATCAGAATGAACATAAAAAAGTATCACATTCAAGGTTACGCTGTTAAACTGAATATAAGCACAGCTGTGATTTCTTTATAGACTGAAGATCACTGTATAGCAGCGTGATACTGAGTGTGAAACTGCTGTTACACAACAATTCTACAAGAGTCATTTACAGTAATAAGTGACAATTGATTTTAAATATATAATATATATATTTATTTATTCATGTAATAATTTATTTGCCTCTTCCAACACAAATACTGAGACTGGGCTGTTTCCAAGCATGTACTGTATGTTGAGACTGTTAATAGTTTCTTTAGTGGCTTGTGTGATTAACAGCTTGATCAGTTAATACAACACACCTGTAAAGTGGGGTGACACTTATAGTCAAAAGTCTCAGTGCTGTTATACTCTAAATAAGCACTTATAGATTGTTTGTGGTCCAGTACCGGTAATTACCAATAACATTAGAACTGAACTTTGTATGTTTTGTATCTTTTTTACATAATTGCCAGTTCACTTGACAAGTATTATATTAATTAGTAATTAAGTAATTATTGCATTTTAGTAGAAAATAAAATGTAATTGTTAGTAATTGTCTTTTGAGCAGCTGAGCATGATGCCTCTGAGATGTCTGAGACTGAATCCACGCTGAGAGAAAAGCCTGGGATTTTCACTAGACTGGTCAGGTGAGAAAGTAAGAAACTGTGTATACTCTCACTGGCTGGACAGGGCACAGTCTAGTATTTCCCATCCACTGTTATGCTAAAGAGCTGAGGAACATTACTTTTTCTAAAATATTGTTTTTAAACAATAGTAGGTTTAATCCTTTTATTAGTTTTATTAGTGCTTAAGAAATGTCTATTTTTCTTCCAGAAATGCATTGTTTCCCCTCTCCCTATTCTTCAGCAGGAGATAATGAGACAGAAGCTGCAACATTTTAGTTTTGAGAATTTTCACAGTGTAACAGTTCACACTCCATACTAAACTTAAACGTAAACTTTATTGTTGTCATATCAAAACTACATAACTTGATTTTTCTATTTTGTATTCTCTAAATCATTTGAGCAGAGCAGGTGTCCTTTAGATTGCATGAACATTACTGCAGTTTTACTTTGTAATGCATTTACTTTATACTGTAATGTACTAGATTACATGAAAGTTTTGGGGGGTTTTAACTTCTAGAAAGTATACTTTTCGACATTGATTTATTTACTGTATTTTGGATAACAATGTCTTGTATGACAGTCACCTGTATATATTCAGTTTAACTTGAATATTTGAGTATGAATTTTGTTGAGTTAAGAAAACTTGTGTTTTCTTTAATAGAACACATCTTTCTGCTTGTTTCTTTATTTTAAAAGCTGATATGTAACTTTTGCATGAAATGAAATGTTACAGTATTAAAGCTAACTTTTGTACGTTTCTATAGAAGTTGGAAAATTAGTTGGAAATTCCACTTGACACTGTCTAAGTAAGCCCAAACACCAAAACAAACACATAAGTGAGAATGGCAGGGCATTTGTTTTTCGTGTTTGATGGACCACTATAGCGTCAACTACACTAAGTGCACATAGGCTTGACATACTCATTCCCATCTCAATATTCATGCATCTACCTGACAGCTGCCTTCACCGAAGATGATTACTGGCTTCAGTATAGAACAATTAGATTAACTTTTCAGCGTGTGCTAAATTTGGTTACATGACTCAAGTCCCCTAAGCCACATGTGCCTCTTCTGTTTTTTATTTTCGGATGGTTTTGAGACACTGTAACCTGGAAACGCAACAGCCTGAAAAAAAGATATTAATACATCCGCTTCCACTTTAAGCTGGTATTACTGGTGCCATGACAACAAAGGAGAGTATGACAACAGTTTTCCCTGCTCTAACGCTCAGATTATCACTAACATTTTAGCCCTTTGGCCCTAAAGTGAGGTTCACTTTCAGCTGTTTGGCTGTTTCTCTACATATTGAAAGTTGCTTATTTATTCTGAACTTGATCTAGTGAAGTCTTGAAGCAGAGTGTAGCTTTTCTTTAATCATAGTGCAACATTACGACAATAGACATGATCCCATTGTTCAGTATCTTAATAGACCTGATTCTGATCTATGGAACATGATTAGTTCAGCTGTTCTTAAACTCACAGAAACTCTGTCATTCATTCAGACTTGTTTATTACTTTGGGGTGTAGTGACCACTGGGACCCTTCAGTTATATGAGGGTGTCTTGAGAGGAATGATGTCACCCATTCCATTTCCAATGACATCATGAGTTGTGCATGTCAGAGTGGCTTTAATGGATTTAAATGTACTTTGTGTGCAGATTTGCTACAATAGTCAGAGCACCTGCATGCATTGTGCAAGAATTTCCTTTTAGGTTTTTCAGTTTAGTTTACCTGAGAAGCACCATTCAGTTTAATTTACATGAACACTCAGTTAAATTATACACTAGCTACACTTAGGCATAAATACAACATTGTTGACTATATTGGAAATGTTAAATTATTTGCACTTCCTATTATTCATTATATTATTATTATAATAAAAAGGATTTCTGTGTGTACCATTCATACATAAGCATGCAGCTCAAATTACTTTATTGTAAAATTAAAATAAAATGAAAGGCATAATTTTGAAATAGTAAATAGTAAAGTAAATACAGATACAATTAGAAATAGAATAATAAATGTTAAAATAATTAAAAGATTAACTGATAGTTAGGCTAAATACAAGACATGTCTGTAGAATAAAAAAAAAACAAATTTTAAATGAGTATGATTAGAAACATGAATGCTGATACACTACTGCACAAAAGTTTGGGGTCACTCATCATTTTTTTATGACATCACATTATATTTCAGAAAAAAAATTAACTCTACAAATGCTGCTGCTACAAATACTCAGTCTGCTATGGTAGAAGGGTGGAGTAGGACATCATCACTGCTTCTTAGCTCAGTTTGGTGTCTCCAGTTTGTTGACAGTGAGCTTATAAGTTAAAATATTTGTGTTTTTGATTTATAAATTATGATCTTATATGTAACAATTCTGGCATTATACAGGCAACCAATGCAATGAAGTATAATGTATGTTATCATCAGTTTAATCATTAATGATAGCAATACTACAATGCATGTTCTTTATTGTCTTACTAAAACTGGCATGATTAGGAAGGAATTCCACACAGCAGGATTTCTAAGTCTGCCAGATAGTTTATGCTGAACAATGAAGACTGTCCAATAGAAATATCTTGTTCTTTTCCATTTGACAGGTCTGTATAATACATATACAAATCCATTCCAAAAAATTTGAATATCATGGAAAAGTTTATTCATTTCCATAATTCCATTTAAAAAGTTAAACTTTCATAGATTATAGATTCAGGGCCCACAATTTAAATGATTTCAAGTATTTGTTTATTTTCACATAATTTGGGCTTCTAGCTCATAAAACCCATGAACACAGGATTTCAAAAAAAATTGAATACTGTGGAGAAATCAGCCCAAACTACTCAGTTTTTGCAGAAATAAAGAAATCAGGATCACATTAAATCAATCAAAAATATGGTGCTTTCAAAACGATATGTCAATCTTCAATACTTGGTTGGGTGCGACATGGCATTGAGGTAATCAGCCTGTGTCATTGCCTGTGAGTTATGGAAGCCCAGATTTCCTTGATGCTTGCTATCAGCTCTTCTTTGTTGTTGGGTCTGGTGGCCCTCATTTTCCTCTTGAGAATACTCCATAGATTCTCAGTGGGGTTTAGGTCCGGCGAGTTGGCTGGCCAGTCAAGCACTGTGATGGCATGCACATCAAACCAGGCTTTGGTGCTTCTGGCAGCAGGGGGAGGGGCCAGGTCCTGCTGGAAGATGAAATCTGCATCTCCATAAAGATCCTCAGCAGAAGGAATCATGAAGTCCTCTAAAACATTCTGGTAGACTGTTGTGGTGACATTGGATTTAAGAAAGCAGAGTTTGCCAACATCTGCACCAGACATTGCACCTCAAATCATGACTGACTGTGGATATTTCACACTGGACCTCAGACAGTTTGGGTTCTGTTCCTCACCCGTCTTCCTCCAAATCCTTGGACCTTGATTCTCAAATGAAAGGCACACTTTACTTTAATCGGAAAAGAGGACCTTGGACCACTGACTAAAGATTCAGCCCTTCTTCTCCTTGGCCCAGTTGAGATGCTTCCTACATTGGCTCAGGTTCAGAAGTGGCTTAACCCACAGTCATCTGTTATGCTGGGACATCTTCTCCTGCCACATTTTGTCCTTCCACTAGACTTTCCATTGATATGCTTGGACACAGCACTCTGTGAACAGCCAGCCTCCTTACCTATGAACTTTTGTGGCTTCCTCATCCTATGGAGGGTATCAATGATGGTCTTCTGGCCAGTTGTTATGTCTGCAGTCTTCCCCATATTGAACCGAACTGAGACAATTGAACCAAACTGAAGCAATTTAATGACACCTGGGGAAACCTGTGCAGGTGATTTGAGTTTAGTAGATGATTAGTGTGCCACACTCAGTTTAAAACATTCATGCCCTGCAAAATTTGGGCAGATTTTTTCACCGTATTCAAATTTTTTGAAAACCTGTTTTTGTCGGTTTTATATGCTGGAAGCCCAAATAATGTGAAAACAAACAAATAAATACTTGAAATCATTTAAATTTTGGGCCCTGAATCTATAATCTATGAAAGTTTAACTTTTTGAATGGAATTATGGAAATTAATCAACTTTTCATTGATATTCAAATTTTTTGAATGGGTCTGTATATTAGTTAAGAGTACTGAGAAGTTTGAGTTGGATGAACCTCAAGCTGAACTAAAAAATGTAGTGCATTAAGTTTTTTTACTATTTTTTTTTGTTTGTTTATTTGTTTTTATTTTATTTTACTTGGACTGACTTTTAATTGCTTACAGGTTACACTGATATAACACTGCACAGAAGCAGGCCAGATCAATCAATCAATCAATCAAAATTTATTTATATAGCGCTTTTTACAATGGGTGTTGTCACAAAGCAGCTTTACATAATTAGTATTAAACAATTTGAATCTAAGCTCGATGTGAGCAAGCCGAAGGCAACAGTGGCAAGGAAAACCAGAAAGAACAGATATTAGAGCGTCATCAGAACAGACAGGTATCCGTCCATATCGCCATCATCAACCTCCAGCATGTTGGAATAACATCATGGAGTGTCTGAGATTTCCGCAATTCCCCATGTTCATGAAGTCCTGTAACGACAGTAACTGGAAAGGAGAGGTTAATTACAAAAAGCTAAACTGAACAGGTGGGTTTTGAGTCTCGATGTAAAAGTAGAGACTGTGTCTGCATCCCAAACACTAGCTGGAATATTATTCCACAATCGTGGGGCTATATAGGAGAAGGCTTTTCCTCCAGATGACGCCTTATGAATTCTCGGAACTAGTAAGAGACCGGCACCCTGGGATCTGAGTAATCTTGGTGGGTCATACTGTAGTGTGTGATGAGGTCTTGCAGGTATTCAAGGGCGAGACCATGTTAATAAAATGATTTATTACAGATACTGTTGCCAGAAGCTATACATTATATCCAAATTTAAACAGCACCATGAAACATTATAACAGTTAATACATATAATATAAATACATATACATAATATAAAATAATATATATTTTATAACTATTAACATGAATGTTATTTTGCTATTTATAATAGTCACACTTGTTATGTTTAATGGTACTGTTCTTGAAAGTTCTGGTGTACTTCTATTGTACTGTGGTTGAAAGTTTGTGAACCCTTTAGAATTTCCTATATTTCTGTATAAATTTCATCACTTCATCAGATTGTCACACAAGTCCTAAAAGTAGATAAAGAGAACAAAATCACACAAATGAGACAAACATATTAGATCATTTATTCACCTAAATGATCTAATATTACATGTCTGTGATTGACAAAAGTGTGCACAGTCATTACGTATTTGGTGTGAACCCATTGTGCAGCAATAACTGTAACAAAAAGTAACAAAAACATTTCTGGTAATTGCTGATCTGTACTGCACAATGGCTTGGAGAAATCTATTAACTGCTTATTTCATTTCCTTCCACAACATTTCTATTGGGTTAAGGTCAGGACTTGGCTTGGCCATTCCAAAGCATGAACTTTATACTCCTTTAACCATTCTTTGGAAGGACGACTTGTGTGCTTAGGGTCATGACCCATGTTCTTCTGAGATTCAGTTCATGGGCAGATGTCCTGATATTTTCCTTTAGAACGTGCTGGTATAATTTGGAATTTATTTTTCCATCAATGAGGGCAAGCCCTTCTGGCCCAGATGCCACAAAACAGGCCCAAACTATGACACTACCTCCACCATGTTTCACAGATGGGATGAGGTTTTTATGGTGAAATGCAGTGTTTTCCTTTCTCCAAACATAATGCTTCTCATTTAAACCAAATATATATTTTGGTCTCAACTTTCCACAAAACTTTATCCTAATAGCCTTCTGGCTTGTCCATGTGATCTTTAGCAAACCTCAGATGGGCAGTTTTCTTGTCTTTCTACTTGCAACACTGTCATGCACATCACTGTTATTCAGACTCAAGAAATGACCTTAGTTTCCTTTGTGACCTCACAGACTATTACATGTCTTGATATTGCTGTGATCTTTGTTGGTCAACTGCTCCTGATGAAGGTAATAATGGTCTTGATTTTTTCCATTTGTACACAATCTGACTTTTGATTTGTGGAGTCCAAACTCTTTAGATATTATTTTGATGGTTTTCCAGCCTGATGAGCATCAATAATAGTTCTTTTTCAGAAGTCTCGTCTTCACAAACATGTGTTGTGAGGATCAGACCTTGTTTCATCTATGTGCTTTTAATAATTGTTTGATTGTCACCCCATTGATTGATAACTGATAACCTGACTCAAATTTCACCTTCAAATGAACTGCTAAAAAGGTTCACATATTTTTGCCACTCACAGATATTTAATATTAGATAATTTTCCAATAAATAAATTACCAATTCTAATGTTTGTCTCATTTTTTTTTCTCTTTATCTACTTTTGGGACTTTGTGTAACAATCTGATAAAGTGTTTTTGGCAAATATATGCAGACATATTGAACATTATAAAAGGGTCAGAAACTTTCAAGCACCAGCGTATAAAATATTTAGCCATTTTTTATTTGTATAAAAGTGTATATAGCTTCTAGCAGTGGTGGGCTGACTATGATATGGAAAAGCCCATGAGCACACCACTAGAGGAAAAAAATAAAGATCTGGCCATTACGTGTGATATATTTTAACAAAAGACAGACATGAAGCCTTTTAGTGGTTCATGTGCATAAATGTGCTAAACAGTGGAGGTGGGTTCTAGTGGAATACTGTGGTATGTTCAGTGAAAACATGGAAATATTGATTAATTCAGATTTCCATTATTTTAGCCCTGCTGGAAATGGCATATCATTTGTAGATTTCCTCTGACCTTGTCCACTTCAAAGCCGCTGGGGCATGTCAAATGGAGTCATTGAGGCTGCTGAAAAAGAAAGGAAAACAATTGAGGAAGAAAAGAGATGTAATGCATAGAACACTGTGGCATAAGGGAGGGGTTTTGAGGAAAGAATAGTAAGTGGGCGTATCTAGGTGGGATACCAGATAACTTTTACCTGCACTACTTATAGTAGTGAGACAGTAAGGGCTCTTACACTGCACACACACACATTGATTAACACACTTACCTTTACACACCTGGACAGCACAAGATCCACACTTTCAGGTAATCTGCCTTACTTGAACTTACAGCCGTATTCTTACTTTCTCACTATATTTTAAGTTCAATTTCGCCAAACGCATGTTAGCATTTTTCTTTACTTAGCAACTATACTACAACATATACATGCTATACGAGTTTCAGTCTGGATCAGTGTTGGGACATTGATGTTATGATTGATGAGCATTGACTGTGTTGTATATTTAATATTTGCTTAATGTTGCTGACAAGATAGAACATTAAATTCATGTTCACTGCAAGTACCTTTGCTGGTTGCTTTTTTGAATTTTAGATTTAATAATATTGGGAATTTGGAAAAAATTCTGAATAAACAAACAAGCATGCCATTAAAAGTGATAGGAGTCTTTCTTAACTGTTGCTATATATATAGATGAGTGAAGAAAAATATCTTAACTCAATAAGTGTGCAAAGGGTAGAAAATATAACCAAAACAGATCATATGAACATCATAAAGCCACCTAAAGGGCCTGTAAGTGGTCCTACACTTCTATTCAATTCATTTTTATGCAAGATACAAACAAATTCATAGTGGTTACTGAATAGGTTATAGTAGTTACTGAAATATTCATAGCAGTTATTGTGTCATTTATAGTAATTTCTGAACAATGTATAGTGACTACTGAATGAATGACAGTATTTATTGAAAAATTCATAGTGGTAATTGAGTAATTTGTAGTAATCACTAAATAATTAACAGTTAATTAGTTTATTAATAATTCATAGACAGTACTGACTAATGTACAATAGTTACTGTGTAATTTACAGTGGTTACTCCAAAAATTGTAGTAGCTCTCAAATAATTCATAATATTTATACTAGAAAACATGTTGTCAGGTTCATCTTAAAAATACTTAATGTGTTAATATAAACATTTTAAAATAATCATTGATTTTAATTCAACTAAATTCTCAAAAACTCTTTAAAGTAACTTCTGATATCTTTCACGTATACAACGTACCAAATATGTCATAATAAGTCATCTGTAGCAGTTAATATATAGTTTGTAGTAGTTACTGAATAATGCACCTGCAGTTTAAGGGATGCTGATGAAGAACATAATAAACCACAATGTCCAAAACAGAACAGCAGCGTTTCTTTTGTGTGTGCTTAACTTTGTCTAACATGACATAGTGCAGGTTTCATATTGATTATGAAAACATAAGACACACATCTTTTAGTGGCAGAACATGTGATTTGGTGCCAACTAAATAGAGGCTTGGAATGAGTTATAAAAGCACCCTCTAAGCAACACAGGTCACTACATGGAAATCCTTGTACCATTTGAAGTGTGAATGTGGCAAATGTGCCTCCCACCTAACTGACAGAGCAATTTGACGCCCCCCATTAATAGAGTCCCAGGATGATAATCACAGCAATGCTCTAAAAGCAGCCGAGCTGGAAAGAGCAGGACGAGGTCAGAGCAGCTTTCACTGAGAGGGAAAGATTCATTTCAGGGAAAGAATGACTTAATAAAAATCTGTAAATATTATTAAACCATTCACAAAAGATGTGTATTATACTTTTATTTAGCATATATCTCACTTGTATGATACATCATATATAAAGACTGCTTCAAAACAACATTCCCTCTATTAACAGTATTTAAGAGTGTGTTAATCATTATTAAATACATTTCTCAGTATTAATTGATATCTGAGATAGCATAAACTTAATTCTGATGAGCAATTAATTGATGATACTCATGGTCTTTTTCATATGAAATAGTTTTAATTTATGTGCCAATAAGAATCTGGTGTTAGCACTTAGTGAAGCTCTACATATCATTTAATGTAATTACTTAAATAGCAGCTAATGAAGGCAGAATATGTGATAGATCATGGTCATATCAAAATATTACACATACCCCAGGTTTGGAATTAACTCGCCTCGGGGTGTCACAGAAACCTTATGACAGGGTTTGCTGCATATGTAAATTAGTGAGCACACCAGTCAGTTGGAGTGTAAAGCCATCATTGTGTACACAAGATGTGATTTGATTGATAGCCAAAAGGACATAATAATAGGGTACTGAGTGAAGGCTGGTAGCATCTCTGAAACGACTAACTTTGTGGAATGTTTTAGAGCTGCCATATTGAAGTTGTACTGAGAATGATAATCTTATACAATGAGTGCTTCCCAATGGTTATACAGTGGTGCCCCAAAGGCCATTGATGCCAGAGGGGAAGGATGACTATGGTGAGTGATACAAAGCAATCAACACACCACAATAAACCAGTTAACCTCTATAATCAACATAAGAGCATCAAGGACAGTGTCAGGGATCACCACTGAGCAAACACTGTTACGTCTGGGCCTGTAAAGTAGACACATTGTTATTGCTATTTAATCAATATCCACGTAAAAACAAAAAAGGATTGAAATACAGTATGTCACTTTATGTGTAACTAATATAAAGTATTAACAGTTCACCTTTTGAATTAAATTATGGAAACAAATGAACTGTTTCATGATATTCTATCACATGATTCACACATATGACCTCACACACCAGTTCAGAATACATGAAATGATGTATTAAACATTTTTAAATCAATTTCATGTTAATAACATTTTTAATAAACCACTTTAGGCCACTTGAGTTGTGACTATGATAAAACACTGTAACGTGTCCTCTCTTGGCTTATTGTTTTAATATTTTATGTTAGTCTGTGTAAGAGCTCTGCTGAATACTTTATTAACTTAATTCAAAGCAATGCATGTTTCCTGTTATACAACCTTAGGAGCAAGAAAAAGAAACAATGAGCACATATCTGAAGAGAATAAAGGCTGCTTTGTCAGTATTCTCAAAAATGTTGACATAGGAAGAGGGATTCACTTCTAACGTTCAGCATATGAAGAGCTGTGATTGTGTTTGCCCAGTGAAATCTCTGAAGGCAAATTAGAAGGGGATGTACATGGTAGATGGAAGAGGTGTGATTGTGAAAGACTTCACTGTCATCAGTGAGCCTGAAGACTCAGTTCTTTTAACTTCAATAACTACAAAGTTCATGACTTTCTAGATGGAGCTGGAATACCTAAGACAGTCTGGAAGACTGAGCAGTATGTGCTGGGAAACTGATGAAACAAATCATTGAACCAGTGAAATGCATTAGCTCAGGAGTGTCCAGTTCCAGTTCTGCAGGCCTTAGTGTAGAGCACTTTAAACAGTGTAATGCATTGAATGTACTTCTTTGTACATCACTTACAAATGAAAAAAAATGTGTACACAATGTTTACTGTTCACTTAATTTGACAAGAAATGTTTTGCATTTAATTCATGTAAATTTTCTGCTTAAACACAGTCAGCCTCTATAGACCGAGATTAGTAGGTGTTGACTATGATTAGATTAGATTAGAATTAGACATGCATTGAAATTTGCATTATATGCAAATATGCCCATATTCCATCTTTTCCTCATGTGCAGACCACTGACCCCATGGCTAACCGTGT
Source organism: Crenuchus spilurus (assembly GCA_036984385.1). Classification (NCBI taxonomy): domain Eukaryota; kingdom Metazoa; phylum Chordata; class Actinopteri; order Characiformes; family Crenuchidae; genus Crenuchus; species Crenuchus spilurus. The sequence continues at coordinate 26,073 of BRDA01002008.1, forward strand.
GATCCCTGAAGAGCTGGTGCTGGTGATGCCCATAGTGATGTTGGTGTTGCTGACTCCATTTAGCTGGAGCTATGAAGGGCTGAGCCCAGGCTGCCACTTGTATCGTAAGTACTCATAAATGTACAAAGACTCAGCACCAGTGAACCAAGGCTAGTTCATGACCTGTACTCTACTGCATCTGACTCAATGGAACGATGCCACCAAGAACTTAAGTATTATAGATGGTTTATACTTTACTCAAGTATTATTAAAACTGAGTACTTTTTATTCAATTACATTTTCAAGGGGAAAAATATATACGTTTTACTTATATTTTCATTTAAACCTTCAAAGTACAAATTTCAAATGCCATTAGATTTTTCACTTTTTCTCACCAGTGAATAAAAACTGCCCACAGCTATGCTAATGTATATAACAGTTAGTTCCAACCAAGCAAACTGATTAGACTAGAGACTTTCCATTGGTGCTGATGTTGAGTTATAACAGTACTAGAACTTTTCTACCCCAGGTAGACCTATCCACAGGTGTGTTCTATTATACATTCATTACATTAACTTGTTTGTCTTTTGTAACTATCATATCAAATGTAATCTGTCATTATTGTAGACCAATAAACGGCTTTTGTAGAACTGTTATATAAAAACAGTATCACACTCAAGGTCACGCTGTTATACTGACCATCAGCGCCACCGTGATTATCTTCAGCCTACGACTGAATTACAGCCGTACTCATAACAACACTCCCTCTTGTGTGATATTGCTAAATTATCATTGTGTAAGGACCAGTACTGACCATTAGTCACCACACCACACACCACCACACCACACACCACCACATCACACACCACCACATCACAGCACCACAAAAGAAAACTTTACATTTGTTAAAATGTTTCTTTTTTTACTTTGATATACTTATAAAAGTATTTTAAATGTAAGTAAATGTAAGTAAGTAAAGTATTTTTTAATCTTTTAAGCCTTGGGTAGTCTTTCTGTATTCACCACTTGTCCTAAGGGTCAAAAATGACCTGCCTTCACTAAAAATAATGCAGCTTAATTGAACTTTAAACCCAAAATATATTTTACATGAAGAAACAGTGTCAGTCATTACAAACTTTATGAATATTTGGGTCTCCTCTCTTTAATAGTGCATAAAGACTGCATTTAATCGTTGGACACCACTCTTTTTCATTACAACATATCAGCCATAGTTGTTTTCATTAGTAATTTAGAAGTTTATTATTATTATTATTATTATTATTATTATTATTATTATTATTATTATTAATCAATGCATTCTCTAAAAATGCACCACAATATTGGAAACACCAACTTGAGTTTCATGAATATTGATGGCTAGATTTTTTTTTACTGTGGGGGGGGTTGTTGTGAATTTTGTGTTTTGTAATTGAACTGTCAATAGTCAAAAAGTTCAAATAAAAGTCAAAAAGGCCCTGATTTTCTACCCTGGTGGTGCAAAGCTTGCAAGTGAATATGTGATAAGGAAATGTTTCACTTTTTCTAATGTTGGGGTCATCAACTTTCAAGTCAAAAACAATGACTTATTTGGTTTTCTACATTGGCAAACACAACAAAGTGTTAACTGAGGAGTATTTTTATGCATTGTCTATATTTGTCTAAAGATGTTTAAAACATTTTTAACTTAAAATTAAACCTAAAATAAATGATACCGAGTGAAATTAATTAACTGGTGCAAGACAGTAATTTTCCACAGATCAATGACTGTGCCCAGTATCTTGGCTGAAAAGGTTTATAGTTTATATCATAAGACTGTCCATGAAATGTAATTCATTTAACTCATTAATTTGAAATGGTTTAAATTAAGTTTATTTTTCTGGCTGCACACACAGATGGTGTTTATGTTTATGTTTCTCTTTTCTCTCTCTCTCTCTCTCTCTCTCTCTCTCTCTCTCTCTCTCTCTCTCTCACAGCCTTTAATGTGACCATACGGAGTGATCGGCGGGGGACCTGCCGAGGGGCTCATGTGGTGTATGCTTGTGTGGGCTACTGTGAGTCCAGTGCTTTTCCATCACGCTACTCTGTCCTGCTGGCCTCCAACTTCACACACAACATCACCTCAGCCTCCCGCTGCTGCACCATCAGCAAGGTGGCCAAGGTATCTACCCAGCATAAAGTTACACTCATAAGCAATGCACAGTTCAGAACCTCTGTCATCTATTGATACAACAGTAAAGTTACCAGTATCAAACATGATCAGTATAACCATAAACTGCAAATAGGGAAAGATGTGGAGCCATAAATCCAATTTCTAACAAATACACTACCAACAATCTGGAATCAAGTCTATAAACAACCTAAATAAACACTATTAATCACTAAAAAGGAGATATTAGTTCAGAAACAACCTTAATAAACAATAAATGTCACTAGAATAGAAGATATTAGTAAGTAAAGTTTATTTGTACTGCACTTTTCACAGATAGTCACAAAGTGCCTTCCATAACAACACAACATAAAGATGAACAGAACAGAACAAATACATAAGAATGAAGTAATAATAAGAAAAATAATAAATAAAAATTAAATTAATTAGTTAATAATATGTATATATAATGTTAAAAACAAATAAAACATACAATTTTAACTGTATGCCTGCTTGAAAAGATACATTAAATAGATGTAGATAAATAAATCAGCTTAAATAGATCAGCTGACTGTGCAAATCTTAGGAGGCAGGAAGTTCCATAGTTTAGGTGCAGTACCCTCAAAAGCTCGATCAGCACGCATCTTTAAGGAAGTCTGAGGAACTGTAAGTAACTGCAGGTCATTTGACAATAATCGAGCTAAGTATATGGATGCAGTAGGTCAATGATATATTTAGGGGCCTGGCCATGCAGCACTCGGTAGGCAATAGGTAAGATTTTAAACTGAATCCTGTATTCAATGGGAAGCCAATTAAGTGATTGTAAAATAGGTGTAATATGCATCCATTTGCTTGACCTTTTTAATAGTCTTGCAGCTGCATTTTGAATTGATTGCAGATGGTTTCTGGCAGACACACTAAGAGATGTAGAAAGAGCATTACGGTAGTCAATACATGTTGAATTAAAAGCATTTATAAGCATTTCCAAATCTTCTCTTTTAATAACAGGTTTGCTAATATTCATCAGTTGAAAAAAACAAGACCTAGTAAGCTGCTTTACAAGGACCAGTCAGAAAATGCTCTCTAATTTTGCAGCATTCAACTAGATGCAGCAGAAAAAGACAATAGGTTTTGTTTAAGCAATGGAGTGTCCTTCTCTGCAGCAAAAATTAAGACCTCAGCCTTATCTGCATTAAACTGAAGAAAATTTCTGGCTCTCAACAGCATCTAAACATTCTAAAAGTCCACCTAGCTTGTGTGTTTCACTAGCTTTAAATGAACAGTACAGCTGAATATCATCTGCAAATAAACGGTATGAAATGATATAACTAGGGATATACCGATACCAGCATCGGGTATCTGTCCGATACCACGTGCGTGTACTTGTACTCGTATTCATAAAAGTGCTCCGATACTACAGG
>BRDA01002012.1:0-31372 GCA_036984385.1 Crenuchus spilurus
TGTTCCATCTGCACAACAGCAGGTAAAATTGATTCACAGTCAGTGTTGCTTCCTAACTGGACAGGTTGGTTTCACAGAAGTGTGGTTGACTTGGAATTACACTGTGTTGTTTAAGTGTTCCCTTTATTTTTTGAGCAGTGTATATCACAATATATTGTAGCCCCTGTATATGATACATATTGTATCTGCAAGTTCTTGCCTGCACACAACCCCAGTATTTATACAGCATACTCTTCTCTTTTTATACAAAATTATTCATGTGGAAGAAACAGCACAAATACATTGATGAGAGTAGTGTTGATTGCACTGGGTTTCATAACCCTGATCCTATAATAAAACAAGAGAACAACAGAGATAGCATTATGTTTGATAGACCTCTCTCGTGTAATAAAAAGAGATGCCACTGTGTTTGCTGTACTGTCATTGGCAAAAGTCAGTTTCCATCAACGTCAAGCGTGTGTGTCTATGAGTGTGGTGAGTCAGTCCAACCAGAAGGGGTTTTCCACATGCAAGAGATTCAGTGACCTCATCCTCCTTTGTTGTGCTTATCACGTGGCCGTCCTCCAAGCTCCACAAGCTCGTCCGGTCTTTTAGTATGCCAGACCATAAGTGTCTTACGCTGGAGCTGTCCCCCCCAACCCAAGCACATGCCACAAATCTCTCACACACAAACACATACACAGCGACACAGGCTTTTATCCATTTATATAAAGCTCGTGGTAGCTACGATCTGAAAACGAGCAAACCTGCTGTATTTAGATTCCACTGCATGAGCAATAGCAGGTGAAATTATGGTCCATTTCTTCACAGGCCTTGAATGCATCGTTCAGTTTATTCCTTTCTGTTAAATTGTTCTCTGATGTCTACGCAGGTGGTTTGTGCCTTTGGTCATGGTGATAAATGCCCAGGTGTACTTTTACAAGCACTTTTACAACCCTCTGATTTGGTCTTTTCCTGAAACAAGCCATTTGCCCTTTTATGGCTGACACGAATAATTAGATGAGCTCTGCACCGATTGGCTGGTTTATAGCCCACATTTAACAAGCTTTATATTTTGTATCTCTTTTTGATCCATTGTCACAGAGATGTGTATTTACTAGGGATGTAAAAAATAACCGATTTGAGTCGGAAGACAGATTTTGACTTAAAGGATGTGAGTGCATCGGTACATGGACCCATGAATCGGTCTATTTGTAAAATGATTACATAGCTGTCAAACCCTCCCCTCTCTCTCTCTCGCTCTCTATCTCTCTCTCATGAACTGTCGCGATACTCGTCACAGTCATGTTTGAAAGATAAACGTGTCCGACTCACATACATACTGTACAACGCTTCGCCGAGCTTAAAATCTAAAAAAACTAACATTTGGTGAGACGACATGAGTCAAAAACTCGACCACAACTCAGGTAGAGCCAAAGTAATAATGGACACAGTATTCTCAAAGACTTAAGACCATACTGTGTGGTGCAGAATGAGGGCTTTACATACATACACATTATACTTATATAGCGCCTTTCTAGACACCCAAGGACGCTTTACAATCAACACACTTTATACACACTCCGGTGAGAAGCGGCAACCAGTCGCGCACAGCGTACTCTCAACCGGAAGCGACCGTCCACCTGGAGGACTGCATCGAGCTCTAGGGGGATCACCCAGGACAGAGTGCCAACCATATCTGGGCAAACATACACACATACATTCATTCATTTATTCATACATACACCAGGGTAATTTTTAGAGTATCCAATTCACCTGATCTCCATGTTTTTTGGACTGTGGGAGGAAACCAGAGTCCCCGGAGGAAACCCACGCAGACACGGGGAGAACATGGAAACTCTGCTCAGATGCGGACTCGAACCCAAGACCTCAGTGCTGAGAGGCGAATGTGCTAACCACTAAGCCACCGTGCACCATGCACCGTCCTTTGGGGACTTGTTTAAAACATTGGAGCACCGGTACCACATCCCAACGCGACAGTATTGTACTGTTTCTGAATTCACATGTCAAATACAACTTTACTAGTTCTCTAGTGTTTCATTAATCTGTCTGAAAGCAAAAACACATTTTTAGTATTAACTTATGTTGAATCTTAATGTAAATTATCTATTTTAAACAAGTAACTCGTATTATTTCCTACCCGATTATACTCAACCCAATCGTATCGAAATCCTCCTCAATCGAATTGAACCGAATCGAATCGGTCCAATTTAAAATAAATAGTTTCTGAATCGTATCGTACCGCATGAATCGAGATACATATCGGATCGTCATTTATTGGACAGATACACACCCCTAGTATTTACTATTAGAAGATACATTTTATTTGAGTTTTTTCCACACCGGATGAGAAATGGGTGGGAAGAAGAAAAAGAGCAATAGTTAATAGATAATTGACGCTGATGTGCATGGTATGCAAGAGAAGTGTGCGAGGGAGGATCTTAGTGAAAAGAGAAGTTATTATGAATTAAACCTTTAGTGTGATGATTTGAGTTGCCTGACCTCCAGTGGAAAATCAAATTTGTAATGGTGGTTGAGAAAACCAAGAGAAAGGGAAGAAGAGGTGCATGGTATGGAAGAGAAATGTCTGAGAGAGGATGCGAGCGAAGAGAAAAGCTGTTTTGAGTGAATGGTGTTGAGAAGATGTTTTACCGGATGTGGGAATTATATCTTTTATGACAGATGAGCGGCTGGTGTGTATAAAGTTTGGGGGCATAGTCAAGATTGTTATGTAACAGTTTATTATTCTGGAACTGGACTGTTCCTGGTTTTGTTATGTGAGGTTAGCATTTGAAGGAAGGTTTGCAGTTCGTTGTATGTGCAAACTCTTCTTATTGAACTGTTTTCCATTCCATTCCACACCTTTTACATGAATTCTTTAATTCTTGGAAGACTGCGTTATAAAAATTCAATGCACCTAATTTGACTACATTGCGATACCTACATTCAACATTCCAGTGCATGAGCACTCATACATTAAAAAATAGGGTATTGTGGAAAAGTTAATCATTCCAAAAGGTAAATTATCATACATTGTATATTCATTACCCATATAGGAACATTTTATGCCATTTTTTTTATCAGTATTGTTTAGAGCTCTTGAGCTGGCAGGCCAACCAAGCCCATTAATGTCATGGTCCGTAAACCATTTGGTAGTAGTTTTGGCAGCGTGTGCAGTTTCTAAGTGCTGTTGGAAAAGGAAATCAGCATCTCCATAAAGCTTGTCAGCAGATGGAAGCTCTAAAACCTCAGTAGACAGCTGTGTAGATTGATAAACAGTGGACCAACACTAGGAGATGATATGGCACCTCAAACCATCACTGAAACTTCACACTGGACTTCGGACACCTTGGGTTCTGCATCTCTCTACTCTTCTCCAAACTCTAGGAGCTTGATTTCCGAATGAAATGTAAAGAAGACTTTGGACCACTGATGAGTAATTCCGTTCTTTTTCTCCTTTGCCCAGGTAAGATGCTTCTGATATGAATCAGAAGTGGCTTGATATTTGGAACGCGGCCGGATTGAAATACGTTTTTTTTCCACAATATTCTAATATGACTGAACGTATCTTGGAGTCATGTTTGAGCAGCTGCAATAGAACATAATACTATAACTACTCCAGTCATGTCTGACTCCTGAATCTCATTTATGTGCATGCAGGAATCATATATCACATCACATATGTGCACAGCGCTTTACTTGTTGCTGAAACATACAGAGCATGATCAGTCTCATCAGTTCTTCACTGTAGGACAGCAGAGTTCGTGTTACTTCGTGGCCTCAGAAGCTTGTCATTAGTGTCAGATTCAGTGTTGCAAAACACATTGAATTATGAATGTCATGTGTTCACTTTTGACCCAAGAGCATGGACGACAACTGCGTTGCTGAGTTCAGTGGGTGATCATATATATATATATATATATATATATATATATATATATATATATATAAATACACACACACACACACACACACACACACACACACACACACACATATACATATATATATACAGTATATACATACAGACCCATTCAAAAAAATAGAATATCATGGAAAAGTTGATTAATTTCCATAATTACATTCAAAAAGTTAAAATTTTTGATTTATTTAAATGATTTCAACTATTTATTTGTTCTTGAATTTTCTCTTTTTGATAATCCGCTGAAGGTCATCCCTTTTCCTGGTGCATCTTCTGCTGACACATTTTGTCCTTCCACTAGACTTTCCATTGATATGTTTGTTATGTCTGCAGTCTTCCCCATATTGAACTGAACTGAGACAATTGAACCAAACTGAAGCAATTTAACGACACCTGGGGAAACCTGTGTAGGTGTTTTGAGTTTAGCAGATGATTAATGTGTCAAACATTCATGCCCTGCAAAATTTGGGCTGATTTCTCCACAGTATTCTAATTTTTTGAAATCCTGTTTTCGTGGGTTTTATGAGCTGGAAGCCCAATTTATGTGAAAATAAACAAATAAATACTTGAAATTGTTTAAATTGTGGGCCCTGAATCTATAATCTATGAAAGCTTAATTTTTTGAATGGAATTATGGAAAATAATCAACTTTTCCATGATATTCTAATTTTTTGGAATGGGTCTGTGTATATGTTACAGGCAATGTATAAAAACCGGCATTTTATAGAATACCTAGGCAATGTATACAATGCCGAAAATGGGTCGTCAAGGGGTCGTCAAAGTATGAAATAAATCATATTTCATACATTTCCTAGTCATTCCATAGAATACCTAATGACAAACAGGCAGAGTGTAGAATATGCATTCCCACCATAACCCTAACCCTAACCATAACATGAACCCTAACCATAACACTAACCATAACATGAACCCTAACCATAACATGAACCCTAACCATAACCATAACATGAACCATAACATGAACCCTAACCATAACCCTAACCATAACATGAACCCTAACCATAACATGAACCCTAACCATAACCATAACATGAACCATAACATGAACCCTAAACATAACCCTAACCATAACATGAACCCTAACCATAACATGAACCCTAACCATAACCATAACATGAACCATAACATGAACCCTAACCATAACATGAACCCTAACCATAACCCTAACCCTAACCATAACATGAACCCTAACCATAACCATAACATGAACCATAACATGAACCCTAACCATAACATGAACCCTAACCACAACCATAACATGAACCATAACATGAACCCTAACCATAACATGAACCCTAACCCTAACCCTAACATGAACCCTAACCATAACATGAACCCTAACCATAACCCTAACCATAGCCATAACATGAACCCTAACCCTAACCCTAACCCTAACATGAACCCTAACCCTAACCATAACATGAACCCTAACCCTAACCCTAACCTTAACATGAACCCTAACCATAACATGAACCCTAACCATAACCCTAACCATAACCATAACATGAACCCTAACCATAACCCTAACCATAACATGAACCCTAACCATAACATGAACCCTAACCATAACCATAACATGAACCCTAACCCTAACCCTAACCCTAAACATAACACAAACCCAAACCCTAGCCCCAAATATATCGATCGAGAGAGAGAGAGAGAGAGAGAGAGAGAGAGAGAGAGAGAGAGAGAGAGAGAGAGAGAGAGAGAGAGAGTTCATCAAAATCCTGCATAATAGATCCTGGTAAGCATCTATTATACATGTGCATAACCAGCTACATCTGTTCAGGTCCCCCTCCTAAGGCTTCCATTGTATTACAATATCTTTGACTTGTGTTTGTCAGCCATGTAATCACCTGCTTTGTTGCTTTCAAACCTGCTTTTGGTTAAATAATGTGTCTTTAAAATATTTATAGAGATGCATTTACTCAGGGGTTCCCATTCCAGATGCATTTGTGTGAATGGGTCCGTTACTTAAAGGAACAGGTCACAGATATTTACACAAATTTCCTTTTACCTCAGTTGTGGTCAGCCAGGACATGTTTGCAGGTCACATTTAGAATAAAAGCTACAAGGATAATGGTTCTAACATACACTAGAACTCAGTAGTCACCCAAATAACCTAGTCATTTCCATCACCAAAGCTTCTCTGAACCTACTCAAGCTACACTGAATCTCAGTTAAGGTCTAATAGACTAATCCATGTGTTTTACAACACAGAATAAGCTACAGAGTATGAATATGAAGGAATCTGATCTACCAGCCCTGATGCTCTCAGGTGTAAGTCATATTGTTTAAACCACTTAAACCACTTGTGAGACCTTAATTAAGGTCAGAATGCATGTTCTTAGACAAAAATGACACAGCTATTGAGTTATCGTCTTTAACAGTCATGCTAACAAATCCAGGTCTAAAGTATGTGTCAAAATTTGGAGTCCAAAAATGCCTCGAAAAGCATGAAATATGATTTCTGCTTGAGACATCCCTTGAACTGTGTCCTTAGTAAATGGTAGTTAAATTAAGTGAGAAAACTGACATGGTGCTAACGGGTATTTGATTAAAATGGTATTTGCATCCATTCAATAAATGAGGGGCTTGACAATGTCAAAAGCATCTTACATGGACTAATGAGAAAAAGAACTGGACTGTTGCTCAGTGCTCCAAAGTCCTTTTTTCCCAGATGAAAGTCAGTTTTGCATTGCATTTAGGAATCAAGGTCCTAGAGTCTGGAGGAAGAGTGTAGAGACACAGGATCCAAGGTGTCTGAAGTCCAGTTTGACGTTTCCACAATTTGTGATGATTTGGGAAGATGTATCATCTGCTGGTGTTGGTCCACTGTGTTTGATCAAGTCCAAAGTCAACACAACCATTTATAAGGAGATTTAGAGCACTTCATGCTACCATCTGATGATACACTTTGTTGAGATTCCTGCAGCATCTGCCCACCGTGCCAACACTGCTACCAAATGGTTTGCTGAGTATGATATTACTTGATTTGCCAGCCAACTCATGATCTACGAAACATACTGATACACGTCAGTTTCTGTGTAAATAGACAACTGTTTACTTTTTTGATGTACATTTTTCCCCCAATATTTTATTTTTATATATGACTGTATATCAATGCTCTGGAAACTATGAATGGTAACTACAGTATAACAGCCATAGTGAAGATCAGTGACAGCCAATAACAAATGAGGAAAAAAAAACACAAGAAATATATATATATTGTTTGTTACTCCTTGTGTTTAATTTGTATACACATATTAACAAAAATACCTAAATGTGGTAACTGGTATAACCGAGATAACGGGCCTTCCAGTTGTCCATTATACGTAATTAATGGACTTGGTGGAGGAAACTCTTTTGCTTACACTTTGTCCATTAATTTTGTATAATGGGACACTTCCGCAGCCATAATTGGACACCGCCGCAGCCTCAGACGTTTTTAAATGTTGTTTAAACATCTACAAATAATGAAATAATACGTTTATGCTCATTTGACTCAACATCTTGACTTGGCTTTTCTTTAGGGGTGAATAGGGTCATTGTAACTAAGCTACCACATAAGGTTCAATGATGCTGTGACACTACAGTATCTGATTTATTTCCTCTTTTTTTGACATAAGAAGTGAAATACAGTGAACGCCTCTGTGAAGAATCTGTATTTGTAAATGTAAACAATGTGTTGGATGATGTAGAGAGAGTGTGGGCAGTGCAGTGAAATCCATTCCTCATTCATTTAAACTAAGTCTATGTTGCTGGGTCAGACCTGAGAAACAGGAAGACACAACCTCAATTTGATACTGCGTGACCTTACCTTGTGGAACTAATGATGAATGACCCAATGAACTAAGGATGGCATGCTTACAAATATTCAGTTACAGCCAATCTTACATCTTGCTCTTACAAAATGCCCAACTGCAAGAGTAAAGAAGGAGCTCAAAGAGTTGGAAGATGTCATGAGCATTTGTTATGTGGCATATGTTCCATAAATTATAGACTTGTAAGAAAATTTAGCATATTGTTATGATTGCCTGCAGTGTTGACCTCTTTGTCTTGGTCTTAAGGATTCTCATACATTGTTAATTTATTGTCAGATACTTTTTTGTGGCTTAAACTGGAGATACTGCCAATCTAATGCAACAGTTCCCTCCTCTGAAGTACTTCACTTTCAGTTTCTGGTGACAATCAATTGAGACATTTGATGGGGTACCATCTCTACTAGAACTAGAAAAGGAGAGTCCAGAGGTAGTACATGGGCATCAAATGCCATTTCATTGTAACACTGAGATCAACCTGCATTTCTGATCTAATAATGTGTACATCTCACAGAGCATGTCATTTTGGTGAGCGGATCAAAGCTCGCATAAAAATACTCAAGAAGAAAAAAAAGCCTTTTTTAAGCAGCTTACCAGTTGGGAGCTTGTGACGATTTTCCATCAGCCAGAGAAATAGTTTGGCAAAATGACAATTGCACACCCAGGGGTTCCCCTCCAGGCGTATTACTCGGAGGGAAGGCAGCTGGCTCAGCACCTTGACGTCCAGGCCGGATAGGGCATTCCGCTCCAGCTCCAGCTCCCGTAAGGAGGTGAGGCCTGAGAAGGCGCCCTCACCAACCATCCTCAAATGAGGGTTGTTGCCCAGGCGCAGCTTTATCAAGCTGCGAGATTCCCCAAAAGTCTCCGAAGGGATCTCGGTCAGGTTGTTGCTGCCTAGATCCAGGTAGACAAGCCTGGAGGAGGTGCCCAAGGTCCCTGGCTCCAGCCTGGTCAAGGAGTTATTCCTCAGGTCTAGGTAGACCAAGTCACTGTAGAAAAGTAAGAAATCTGGAGGGATCCGAGGTATCCAGTTGTTAGACAGGAGAAGCCTCCGCACACCCAGAGGGATGGAGTCTGGTAGATGGGTGAGCCCTTGTCCGGTGCAGTCCACAGTGTGATGGTCTGGACACAGGCAGATGGATGGGCAGTTATGGCCCCAAGCGAATAAGGTAGAGGACAGCAAGGCGAGGAAAGACTGAAGCCAGTGGACACATGAGAACATTGTTGAGGGGGGTGAGAGGTGGAGAGGTGGAACAGGGGGGATTAAGGAAGGGGGGGTTGGAGAGGGGCAAAGGTGAGTGGAGACAGGGAAGGGTCAGGGGGCAGGAGACGAGGAGGAGGGAGGGGGGAGCATGAGGATGGAGAAGGAGTCAGAGTTGTTGCGAAGGCATCTTTTCTGTTCTGTTCGATCACAAGCTAAGGAAGCTCCGGCATCGAACAACAAGCAACAAAGACACAGAACGATGTTTTCCAAGAGATCATATAGCAGGCAGTGTGGGTCGAGTGGCAGCCCGCTGGCTCTGAGCGAGAAAGAGGAGGAGAGGCAGTGAGCGAGGGAGTGAGAGCGAGAGAGAGAGAGCAAGAGAGAGAGGAGACACGCGGGGGATTAGTGGAGAGGTAAATAGAAACGAGCAAAACCACAGACTGGGGAGAGCCGGGGGCGTGAAGGGGGGGTGGGGCGGAAGAGAGGGAGAGAGGATGTGACAAAAAGGAAGGTGTTGGTTGGCTGGGTTTTCACCCACAGTCTCTGCTGATGCCTTACGGAGAGATGAACCCTGGATCTTCGCTGCAATTGCGCACTGCATGGACCATCTCCATTTTGGTCCATCCACTCCTTTGCCTCAGTGAACACGATGCTCAGCTTTGGGGGATATCACAGATTTGACCTGAGGCTTGGCTGGCTTGCAAAATCCTGGAGAAATCTCATGTCCAGAAGGCAGTGGTGGTCGTGGACGATAACGCAGAGCTTCTTCCCCGTGCAAATGATTCAGACAGCATACAAATACTTATTCCAGCTCCAATGCTATGGTGATAAGCCCAGAGTCATACACATGATTGTCCTGAAAGAGATGGAGACCACTCACACTGACCATGAAATCCTCTTCTCCAGTCTGCTGAACACTTGTTTTGATTTCAGCTGTATGCCAAAGTTTGAGACAACAGTACCTCTCTCTCTCGCAGCTCTCCCATGACATTGCTTGTTCCTCTCTGGCTCTCCAGCTGTTGTTTATTTCTGTCTCGCTGACGGTCTAGATCACTCCTGTGCTGCTGTAAATCTCCATCCCAACATAACACACGCTGGGAGCACAAACAGCTTCCTACTTATGTTACACGTGCTGGAGAACAGGGGATCACAGATCAGTGCAATTACAAAACACACCAGCCTTGACCTTTCAGGAAGACGGGAGCCCGTTAACCTATCAGTCATTGGGATAAATCTATTGTTGATAACCCGTTTGAGCATCAGGCTCAGAGAGGAAATGTCATTTTCATTAGGGGATAAGAGGTAAATACAGGATATCCTCTCAGTGGGTCAGCCGGCTATGAGGAGAAAGCTACACTCTCATATACACTTCCCATACGCAATTACAGCTTGGCATCTGAATAAATGATGAATGTCAGGTGCGGCATGCTGTTATACGCAGCAGGCATTAGACAGCTGCTGTGGAGGAAGTGCCAAAGTGGGAACCCTGCCACCAATGCCACCTTGTCCTAAAACAGTCTCGGAGTACATTCAGGACAGTGGGCGGGCTTTGTGTTAACTGTTAAAATAATTAAATTAAAATAAATAAATAAAAAGGTAAAATATGGTGAAGTTTCAAATGTATGCCAGTCTTTCACTGAAAATTATATCAATTAATCAATCAATCATATCGTCTCAATGTATAAGATATTATGGTATGCTTTTTTGGGAACCATACATTTGATTTAACCCTAATCCTACATAACTGCGTAAAACCAGTTATACACTGTAAATCTGTATTTTACAGTATTGTTACAGTATTTGTGTTTAGCAGAATTTTCCTATTATAAATATGGTACAATGTGTCCTACTGTTACATTCTGTGCCACTGTGGGAGGAAAGCCACCCAAACATGGGGAGAACATGGGGCTCAATCTGAGTCCCCAGCACTGAGAAGTGAACCTACCATCATGCTGCCCAATATTATTGGACTAAAACATAATGGCACTGCTTTTACATTTAAAGTTGAGGTTTGATTCCATACTTTACTGTATAAATGTAACTTTGGAATAATGTATTTTTTTCCAGAAATGAGATGTGAAAATGGTGTTTTAGCTCATATTTACAGTATTTCACTTTTACAGAAACTTACAGACATTTTTATAGTGTGGCACATGAGCAACTTTTAGTGTTGAAATGTGGTTAAATTCATGTCAGTTGTTTCAGTGCTGAAAATCTTTTGAATGTTTAATGGCTGTGAAAAACAAATCAACACTGAAATTAAAATTTCAGTCAGAATAACGTCTTCAATATTCTGCCTTATACGTATGATCATTATTATTATTTCATAGCCTTTTGTTATATTATTATAAGAATGTTTTTATTATATTATGTTCATAAGACTATTTTTTTTTGTTGTGTTAAAAATATAAAACAGCAACAATCATAATAACTACAGTGGAACCTTGGTTTGACCTGGTTTTCATATATTTTGGTTATCGTTGACTGGGAAATTTTGTCCCAGTTATAGTTCATCTGCCCCGTTTTCGTCGGCATGCCCATGTGACTCCCATCAAATTTTTCAAAAACTACCCACGTGTTCATCACTCACGCATTGGTTTGTCACTCACTCACTTGTTGTTCACTCACCCATGTGCTCCTTGTTCATTCTGGCTTTGTTTCTTATTGTTTCTCATTGATGACGCTCAAAACAAACTAATAACATTTATAGTTTATTAAATGTTGAAAAGTAAAACACTGCAGCAATATTGCCAAATCAGCACTGATTCACTTTTCAAAATCAAAAATAAACTGTAATTCAACCTCAGTCCTTTATACACCAATCAGCCATAACATTAAAACCATCTCTTTGCATTTACACTCAATGGGCCTCATTCACCAACCAACCTTTTGAAGACATTTCTTCTTTAAACCCATCATTTTCACAAAGATTGTGACATTCATTCACGTTTTATTTGGAATTTGATTTGTAAGAACAGAACTTACACCCACTCAACAGCACACT
This sequence comes from Crenuchus spilurus, assembly GCA_036984385.1. Taxonomy (NCBI): domain Eukaryota; kingdom Metazoa; phylum Chordata; class Actinopteri; order Characiformes; family Crenuchidae; genus Crenuchus; species Crenuchus spilurus. Next base: position 11,973 of record BRDA01002012.1, read on the forward strand.
TATTCCTGTGAGTGCTGACATTTGTGTAAAGCCAACTCCAGTTATTTAAATTACAATAAAATTGGTAAGAAAACAAAAAAATATTGGTGAATGAGGCCTATTGTCCTGTTTATCAGCTCACTTACCTTACAGGTGCACTTTGTAATTCTACACTCTAAAAGCAAAACGTTCCTGGAAGGTCTTTTAGAGGTTCTTTAGATTGTCACACTGGAATAATCCTTTAAGGAACCTCCCTAATAAAGAACATTTAATCACAGTTGATTCACCATCGTGGGTAAAGGTTGAATCACATTTTGATATCTCAACATTGTTTCAATGTCTTACTTTTCACCACCGAATAAACTAAAGATTGCTTGAATGTCAAATCAAGACATGAATAAGTCATAAGCCTTCAAAACATGCAACGTAAGTGCTGATTTATGTACTGACTACAGTCTATAACTGTAAAACGGCAATTTCTCCAGCCAAAGCCAGCCCAGGACATTTTGATAGAAAATGTGATCCAGATCCCACATCTAAGAGCGAGACAGAGAACGGAAACCTGAGAAGACCTTCCCACGTCTAGTTGTGCAATGGTGCATGTGTACATGAGGTGACAAGGTGCCAGTGCCTTCAAAAGAAGCACCTGTCAACACAGGCAATGGAACACGGTGACACAGTTTGAGTCCAGGTGCCAAAAAGATGTAAATGTCATGGGGCAATTCTCTTACTGAAGTGTGTAATAGAAAGTGCTTCATTAGGATTTCTGTCAAAGCCTTCAAATGTTTAGAAAATGTTTCGTAATATAATAACTTACACTTAAAATGTAGCACTTTTAGATTTCTTGTCCCAGAAATCATTTATTTCAGGCTGCACAGCACTTAAGGGACATTATGCAGGTTCATTTTGCAACTCAGATTTGTACCACAAGAGGGCGCCCTTCTGTAGCACAGCACTCAGTTCCATTTGGGACTCAAACATCAATAAAGGATTGATACAAATAATAGATGACAGTGGATCCAGGCTACTTAAGAGATGATCTTGCGCAATTAGCACAACTGATAATAAATAATATATTATGTTTAAACCATCTCTTCAAAAATGAACCTGGTTGAGTTTCACTGCCTTGTTTAAACATCTGCAGCCTACAATCTGCTCATGTCAGTAACAGAAGACTGAGCTGAATATATCAGATGGGCTTGACGGTCGTTTCTCTAGTTTCACTCTTGTTTCCCTCTTGCCTTCATTTAACCTCTCTTTATTATGGCTGCAGATTTTAAAATAGTGCTTCTGCGATGGTGATTGTTTACGTAGGCTTATTGGCATTGTCTGTGTGGACTCAACATTCAAGGAAAGCTTTCTACAATATTTTGGATTTGTTTACATTTTGTGACAAGATTGTTACTAAGGTGAGGATGCTTTTGATCACCATCACCTCATCCCCCAACTCTTTCCATCTCTGCTCCATAGATCAATGCTGGGGGGGTGTATACCCTTCTAGCCCATGCCTGACACTAGGTATGGTGCCAATAGGTTCATGTTTATCTGCCCCAGAGAGTCGAGACAAACTGTATGCCATCTGTGTCAGCAATGGGTGCAACTTCACCGAGCTGAATGCATTCATTATAAGGGGTGTCCACAAACATTTGGACACATTAAGAAGACATTGATTATATGTACGAATGCTGTTTCAGGTCAGAAGGTCAGAGCTCATTTATTATGGCAGTGCACCACCGACCAAGCATCATGTCTTTCCATCATCACTTTCCCAACACAGGGCAAAATGTGAAGCTGATGTGACGGTGGTGGGTTAATTTGTGTTGTTCTGGTCAGAGCTTCTCAAGATTATGCTCTTCCAGTGTCACTGCTGGACTGAGAAGCGTCCACCAACCAGCCACTGATGAAGGACTAGAGGATGAACACCAGATGCAGCAACAGGATGAGCTACTGTCTCTGACTTTACATCGACAGGTGGACCAATCAGATAGGTGAATCTAAGAGTGAACAGCCAGTGGACACCGGATTACACTGATCTGATCACAAAACACACTAATACACCACCACCACGTCAGTGTCACAGCTGAGAATAATCCACCTCTCAAATAATACTGCTCCATGGATGAGCTACGGGGGTGTGATGCTGATGCTGGACAGAGTTACAGCAGTTCCACGCTGGACAGGCAGCAGTAGCTGAGGAGGTTCTTGCCCAGCTGTTGGGGGTCAGTTACAGATGGGTTTTCGAGGATGTTCAGGCCCACAGAGGAGCTGCAGGAGATTACAGGGTGGGAGAATTGCTGGTGCCTTAAAAAGGATGCAAGCAAAGACATCTGTAGGGAAGAGATCAGAGAAACTGTAATTAATCCTAATAGCAGAGACCTTGCTAGAGGCTGATGCTTAATACCAGACTGTAAAACACGCTTTTAAAGTGATGTGACAGCTGAGAGAGAGAGAAGCTCACTAAAATAGCTTTTGGTTTGTCTTTAAATTGCACGAACGTGATGTGCTTTTGTGAGACCTGACGTCCTTACTTTACCAGCTGCTTTGAGCACATTTATTTGATGATAGTGAATCATGGGTGGTGTAAAAGTAACCTTTAAATATTGCCTGTAATGATAATTAAATATTATGTGCTGGGCAGGATGTATATAAAATTTTATGGCTCTTTTTTATCTTGTGCCTGGTTCAGTAAACACCAGCCATAAACCAGATCATCAGGACTCATTCTGTGGGATGTAGCACCATCTGGTGTTCAAGATGAGCAGTACGGTTACTGTAAAAAGACACTTGAATACTGCTCATGTTCTCCTTCTCCATACAGCTACTGTTCCCACTCTCACTTCTCCTCCTGTCCTCCTTAATTCCTTTTTACTCCTGATCTTCTACTTCTCCATACTGGTCCTGATTTGATTTGCATTCAGACGAGAGCATGACCTCATCACTGAGCGATCTCCACAACTCATCCCAAATGTTTTGGATGGAGCATCATCATTCCAGAGAACACAGCTCCATAGATCAATGCTGGGGGGGGCTGTATACCACTCTAGCCCACACCTGGCATTAGACATGGTGCCAATAGGCTCATGTTTATCTGTCAGTCCTATTCTACTGGGACTACACAGTAAATCTGCCAGTGTTAAATCAACACTATTAGAGTTAAATTAACACCGGGAGTGTTACATTTTGACACCCTCAGTGTTAATTTAACTCTAATGGTGTTGATTTAACACTGACATATTTACTGTGTAGACAAGCTTGGACATATAGTGTATGCAGTGATTTAATATATGGGTGTGGTCAGGGGCGTGACACCAAATTCTGGGCCCTATCCACAAACAATGCCCAAGGCCCCGCCCCCTATTATGAAATATGATTTTTTTTATATTTAAAGGAAAATAAAATTCCAGACTCCTCAAGGGCCCAGTCCACACTTGGGGCCCTGGTAACTCAGTGCCACTTTCCCCCCCCACTACGACGCCCCTGGGTGTGGTTGAGAGCACCACAAAGAAAGCATAAATGTTAATGAAGTGTTCTTTTAATATAATCCAGACCATACACAAAACTGTACAGAAATATGATCATAGAAAGTATGACAGAGTCGACCCCAAAGCTTCACACATCCATATAGAACAAAAAACCCCACTGTGTCTAAATCTCCTTCTTTACACAACCAAACTTTCTCTTAAAGCAAGAAATGAAAGCGAAAAAATAGGCAAAAGAACTGAATGGCCCAAGTTAATAAGCAGTGGGAGAAAAAGTGTGCATGTTGTTCCATTTTCAACATTCAGAACAGTTGGGCTTTTGAGGGTGTTGCTATACAATTTGGCAAAATGTAGGTCTCACCCTTTCGCGCAGTTCACCCTGCATTTAAAAGTGCAGTAAAAATACTTCTTAAAGTTGCGAAACTGGACCAAAGTAAGCAATACAACACAGGTTCACATGCCTTACCATAATCAATCCTTATATCTTGAGTTTTATCAGCAATACAAGATGCGTGAACCACTTCATTAAAACCACCACCTTGTGTCTGCTCCACTACCATACGGCTCTCTGTATACTTTGTTAGCCTTCTTTCAACCTGTTCTTCAATAGTCTGAGCAGTTTTTATTTAGGTGGTGGCTCATTCTCAGCTTTGCAGTGACACTGATGTGGTGGTGGTGTGTTAGAGTGTGTTGCGTTAGTACAAGTGGATCAGACACAATGGTAGATGTTTCTAAACACCTCAATGTCACTGCTGGATTGAGAATAGTGCACCAACCAAAACAGCATCCCATGGATGTCACCACTGATTCACACAACGGAATTTGGCCTCCGCATTTAACCCATTCGTGCAGTGAAACACACACACACACACACTAGTGAACACACTAGTCTGTGAGAATTTGTGCCCGAAGCGGTGGGCAGCCCTTATCCACCGGCGCCCAGTGAGCAGTTAGGGGGTTAGGTGCCTTGCTCAAGGGCACTTCAGTCATGTCTTGCCTGGGGATCGAACCAGCAACCTTCTGGTCACAAGACCAGATCCTTACCACTAGGCCATGGCTGCCCCCTAAAAATGATACACCCTGTTGATGAGCTACGGAGTCTGACTGGGTGTAACAATGATTAACAATGAAAGTGTATCTAATAGAGTGGACAGTGTTTAAAATCTCCAGCAGCTCTGCTGTGATCCGCTCATACCGCAAAAACGCCACCACCACGTCAGTGTCACTGCAGAGATAATGATCTATGGAAATAATACCTGCTCTGTGGGGGTCCTGGCCATTGAAGAACAAGATGAAAGGAGGATAACAAAGTATACAGAGAAACAGATGGAGTACAGTCTGTAACTGTAGAACTACAAAGTGCACCTGAACGGTCAGTGGAGTGTTGACACAAGGTGGTTTTAATGTTATGGCTGATCAGCGCAAGACATTACAGTCCTAGATTAAACAGATGGTAAAATGTGGCAAATGAAATAGTAATACTGGTCAAAAAAAGGATGATGAGCTCGTTAACCAAAGAACATGTCGGAGAATGTGAAGTTAAGAGTTGGTCTGAAGTGGAAGACTGGTTTACTATGTGAAAGGAAGCACATTCAGTTGAAAAGAGACATGATTGTCACAGTGTAAACTCAACAAGTAGGCTTGCGTTAGTAATGCGCAGTATTTGGAACATCTGAAGAGTCTGACTTTCTCTTAAACTCGCGTTGTCTGTATCTAGAACAAAAAAACGCAAAAACAAAAATGTACAGAGTGTGAAGAACTTTACAATAATCAGTGGCTGTTATATTGTTTTGCGACTCAACTACTCAAATGTTAGCAGTGATTTTTCAAACAACAGATTCGCTTAGACAAGTATGTATAAGCCCCGCCCATTTTCGGGAAGAGACTGAATATCAAATAAAATTCAGTCGTTAGCCCTATTTGGATTGGATCATTACGATGTTTCTAATTAAACAGTGAACATCCAAGACTCATAGCACCACCTCCACTGAAGCTAAGCAGGTGTTGGTCTGGTTAGTACTTGGATGGGAGACCTCCCAGGAAAAGCTTGAATGTCTGTTGGAAGTGGTGTTGGTAGACAACAGGAGGTGCTGTTGCTGTGTTCTGTCTGAACGTATGTAGACAGCATCCTTCAAATGAGACATACAATCAACATCCCAAATGTCTGAGATGAGAAAAAGATCCCAGGTCATTTCCTTGAAAAAAGTAGAGATGTTGTCCTGGCTAAATTTCCCACTCCTGATCATCTCCATCTTGAAAAGCTGGCTTAGTCTCTCTCCACGCCTCTAATAGCTAATGAGTGATCATCCAGGTGGATGCTGACCATCAAGTTTGTAATGTGAACACACTAGGCTGTGAAAATTTGTGCCCGAAGCGGTGGGCAGCCCGTATCCACTGGCGCCCGGGGAGCAGTTAGGGGGTTATGTGCCTTGCTCAAGGGCACTTCAGTCATGTCCTGTCTGGGGATTGAACCAGCAACCTTCTGGTCACAAGACCAGATCCTTACCACTAGGCCATGGCTGCCCCCCAAATAGTATATTTATATTATACAATAATTTACGTTCATATTAGCTTTTAACAGAATTTAACATCTCTGCAATTACAATCGTTCCTTTAATAAGCCTGTGGATTCTTGCTTTTCTCATCCATTTGAGTTTCTTTCTCCTTCCAGGTAGAGTACGGAGTGGAAGATCTTCCATCCAAACCAAGTAGATGGTTGAGCGACTCTTTAAAAGCAGTTTGGTGACTCAGGAGTCTTTCTAGAAGACTAAATATAGCCAAAAACCTTTATTTTCCAATGCAAGACAACATCTGTGATTTGTTTTCCGGACAGGACTGGAATGCTTAATACTGTCAATAATTCAGTCTGTATTTTTCTCAGGAGAGGAGGCGGGAAAACATGTGATATGGCTGATCTGGATGGGAATAAAATCTCAGTTGAGCTTCTGTAAAAAAAAGAAAAGCTCCCAGAAGCTCACATAAGTGATAGCAGCTGCTGAGGTGTCCCGTTATATTAATTTAATGGACGAGATGGAGGCAAAGTCCATTAAATTGGTATAACAAGACACTTTGAGCTATATACGCTATCCTGCTTATACAACCACACATTGAGGACTTTTGATTGATTGATTTATATAAAGGAAACATTAAGAGGGATTTACATCACAGAATTTTTGCTTATAAGTTATTGGTTATTATTTTAGTAGCTACTCCATCACAAGTTGTTGATCAACTACATATACTATGGTTAGTTTCAAGAGCATTGGTATAAACTGATATTGATTTACTGGATCTACGTTTTTGTTGTACTATTGTAAACCGTTGTACAGTATTTCTCCTCTCTAGGGTAAGTCAATTTAATCCAATCCAAACAGGGAAAACAGTGCTGTAAAGAATGGCATTTACTGCTGTGAATCACACATGATGCATGGAAGTCAGTCACGCTTCCATAGTATATCTCTACAATATCCAGGGTGCATCTCAAAATAATACAGTATTGTGAAAATGTTCATTTGTGTTCATAATTTCATTCAAAAATGTAAACTGTCATATATTTTATAATCTTAACACATAAAGTGACATATCCAGAATCTCAAATGATTAAAATATTTACAGTATCAGTCAAAAGTCTGGACACACCTTCTCATATTTTTTTACATTTTTTCCTACACTGTAAATAAACACTGAAGTCATCCAGATTATGAATGAACACATAAGGAGTCATGTAGTAAACTTAAAAGTGTTAAACAAACCAAAACATGTTTTAGATTTGACTTCAAAGTAGACACACAACTGATGTCTCAAACACATTAAGAGGCAAGAAATGCAAGTCATGAACTCTCAATGAGACACAGCTGTTAACTGAAAGCCATTCCAGGTGACTACCTCATAAAGCTGACTGAGAAAATGCCAAGAAAGCTGCATCTAAGCAAGAATGTAAAATATAAACATATTCTGGTTTGTTTACTTGTTTGTTTACTAAATAATTACATATGTATTTACTCATAGTCTGAATGACTTTAGTATTAATCTACAATGCAGCACATTTTTAAGTCATGAAAAAAAAACAGAATGTACAGAAGGTGTGTCCAAACTTTTGACTGGTGCTTTAATTTAGAGTAAACAAACAAAAAAAAGGCTTGAAATGTGTCACTTTCCATGTAACGAATATGAAATCTATGAGAGTTTACCTTTTTAAATTCAGTTATGAACAGAAACAAACTTTTCCACCATATTCAAAAATTCGGAGATGCACTAGTATGGTCCTTCGGATCCAGTTAACAGTCCTGCGAGCTTGTTTGAGGATTTATAAGCATGTCATATTAATACTGCCATAAAACACCACTAAAATGCAGCTGCACTATACCAGATAATGTACATGTTGGTATTAAATCACAATGTTTCTTCTTTATAAAACATAGATTAAAAAAAGAACCGTGTCCGTTTTAAGGTCCGTCCCCCTCGAGGCTCCATTCAGTCCATCTGTCCGATTCATCAGCTGCCTCTGAGTGCCAACAGCACACTCTTGGCTGCACCAAGTAATACTATGTAATGTGTAGAGAAACTATATACAAACAGGAGGAAAGAACAATCAAAAGTTTGCAAAACATGACGTCTGATGAGAAATGCATGGCAACATTTACTTTGTCACTAAGGTGCACGTACTATATAACATCAGGAAAGAAAGCAATACCGATTAACATCAAAACAAATCAGGCCTGCTCATCTTAAGCTGCAGCAGTGAAGAAGTGCCTTTGATATGTGTGTATGACGCAAGAGCATGTGGTACGCTATATGGACATACTGGTACTGCTCAATCATTGTTTCTTTCCAAATCAAGGGTTTAAAAAAGGAGTAATTGTCTGTACTGTCCAGTTTAGCCATGTTGAGGGAGGAAAACTGAATAAAAAATGGCGCTGAAGGGAGGGAAAATGACTGCCTTGAGGCTGAAAAAAGGAGGGCGGGGCAGCAAAGCAAAGTTGAACAAGTTTAGTTTAAGCTCCTCCCATGTTGACCCAGGACCAAGCCTCACTTGGCAATATCAGAACATGCTGCTGTGATTATGGATCATTGCTGTGATGATTTGATTGCATTCAGAGACAAGAGTGATAGTGAGGCACCACCACCATCAAGTGTATTTGCACATCTGTCAGCAGTGGGTGCAACTTAAAGTATGTGTCCAAATGTTTGTGGACACCCCTTTAAGTTGCACCCATTGCTGACACAGCTTGTCTAGCCCCTGTAGAGAAGTATGCCAATAGAACAGGACTCTGGCTCCAAACATGAACCTATTGGCACCATCTCTAATGCCAACAGAGGGTTAGAGGAGAATGAAGCCCCCAGAAGCTTCTCTGGAATGATGGTGCTCCATCCAATACTTTTTTGAGGATGAGTTGGGGTGGTGATCATCAAACATGCTAACCTCACCAACACTCTTGTTGCTGAATGCAATCAAATCCTCACAGCAGTGCTCTGGAGAGACACTCCAGTTGATAAATTCTAAACTTTTTAATGTCTCCGATTTTGGGAAGAAACAATAAATGAGCAGGTGTCAATACATTTGCGAATACGAATGCATTCATTAGAAGCGGTGTCCACAAACATTTGGACATATAGTTTTGTGTTACTGGGAGAAAAGACTAATGTTAAAAAGTACAAAATAAATAAATACATACCAAAAGCTTGAAAAAAAATGAGAGAAAAAAAAATCCACCACAATATTCATTAAAAAGAGTATCTGAGCTGTGTTTGTCACTAATTTTCACACAGTTTCTACAGCAGTCCTCTCGGGAACGAGCTGCCACATAGATCCTTCCTTACCATATGGCAGCGGCAGAAGTATGAGGCTCTTTTTTTTGCCATTATTAGTCCATGGTCCATTTCAGACTCCATACCAGACCCATATCCCTCAGTTCTCTCTCTCTATTGCGCCGCTGTACATCTTTTCTTCTCACAAACAGCAGGACATGTGTACACGTCCAGAAAAGCTCATTAGATTTCATGTATTTCCCTTTTAAAGGGTAACCTTTCAGTCTATCAATACAGTCCTAGTCCTAACCAAATGAACGGTGACGATCATAACAAAGACACAGTATCTTCCTCTCATGTTGCTGTTATTATAATCATCACCAGTGTGGTCAACACACACACACACACACAACAGTGATGAGGTTCTGAAGACTAGTAGACATCATTGACCAACACGGTGGCCAACTCCATCCCTCCTGCTGCGTGCTGGTGGTTTGCTGGGGGGTGTGGGAGGCTCTCATGTAGTTCTTGACTTGTGGGGACTTTCCCTATTGGGGGACGTCTCCACAGGACGGGCGCTCTGAAGCGGAGGAGGAGTCAGTCTGAAAGGAGGAGCGAGCTGTGGAGAGAGTGCGTGCTCCGCCCAGCCCCAGCCTCCACCTCTGAGGGTCAAACCTCCACGGACTGGATTTGGTTCATCTGAGCTCGCATCATCTGCACGCTGTTGAATATCTTCTTCTGGTGGCCAGCTAGAGTGACCCCCACTCTTAGAATGTCACTGAGAGAAAGGAAAGCAGAGTCAGGACAAAAGTGAAATACAGTATAAACCCACTAAGGGTATAAAAAAGGTAGCAGTTACTGATTGTTGTCAATTGATTTTAGAAATTATAATAATATTTAAAGCTCTTTTTTGACTGAACATATAATATCAAAGCAATTTTCAAAAGTAGACATATTGTTTATGTGAGGTATGACGGGCACAAATGTGTCCCATTAATGCTGGTATTCCGCTTATACACCAGTTGACACACATTTACACAAATGTATGTACTGAGCATGCATTAACAGTGCCAGTGGGGCTCGGTACAGCCTTAGTCACCAGGGAGGCCAGTGTGGATTTACGTTTGTTAAGGGTAAGGAAGTTATGTAGAGCTAGCTTGGAGGGGGTGGGTCTGGGACGCCAGACTTCACTGTTGAGCCTTCTGGAGGTGTTGTGGGCTTAATTCAGCGAAACACTGATGAGGGAAGGTGCCTACCTGATGACCCCTGTGAAGAGCTAGTAATGCAGTGTGTGGTTTGGGTATGATGGGCTCAATGAGTAACCGCAGATGTTAAGGGTAGCTGGTTGCTGATCGGATCATAAATGGTCACAGCAACCATAGGGTGTAGCTGTAGGATTGAAACAATAGGATTGTGTGGCTGTTGGTAGTAAGAGAAAGGGGTGGGCCCTATGTGAAGCTCTAATGGTTTGGCATAAGATATTTTACATCTTATCTTATGTATGATTCTAATCTAATTAATTTTTTTCAATTTTTTGTAAATTTGTTATTGGCTACTGTAGTATCTACCTCATTGCAATCAAATAGCATTTACTGTGGTTATTATAATTAACACTGAAAACTTCCAGAGTATTGATATGGAACAGTGATTAAACTCTACATAGGTGTCCCATTACACAGAATTAATAGACACCAGTCAGCCAATCAGAAAAGCGTATCTCTCATTTCCAGGTAGAAATTCTTGGAATTGTCTACATCATAACTAAATGATTCCTAATTTTTCCTAACTAAAAGACTGAATTAGTCAAATCCAATCAATTCAAGATCTAATTTGAGATTTGCCAATGGAACTGTTTCCCGAATTACAAATGAAATTGTGGCATCAGAGAGTTAAACATTTAATATCAAACATTCTGGACATGGTTAAGCATGGGCCAAATGAATCTCAGCACAAAGCAACTTACTCCATTGTCATTTGGGAAACAGCATCAAAGGATGTGAGGCCATCGTTGGCAAAGTTCTCCTTGTACTGGCCCATCTTGATAGCATCCAGCCACTCGTCCACATTGTTGAAGCTGGAGAAGTCTGGAGTGCTGCGGTCCAGCAGAGGTAGGTGCATGCTGCAAAAAAAGAAACACATTGTCATCAGTAAGACTAGGGAACTGAATATCAAATAGGACTGAAGAGACAATATGTATTATACTACAGGGGTTAAATTCAAGGACACTGTAAGCAAGACAATGCTAACATAGTGCTTCCTTATACTACTTGCTTCTGTTGGAGTGGAAGAGTCTAATGGCTGAAGATAGATTATAACACTGCCATCTATCAGGATTAATCACAGCACAAAATGAACCACCGATCTTTACTATTTTTTAATAATTAGGATATTGTGAAAAGTAAATTTTTGTTCAGAATTTAATTACAAAAATTAAATGTCATATATTTTATTCTATATTCTAATAATCTCAGATTATTGATTTGGGCTATAAGACATAGTGATCAATAGTAAAAAAAAAAAAAAAAAACAGACATGTACTGAATATAAAATTTATGACAGTTTAATGTTTTGAATTAATTTTTTTTTATGATATTTTTAATTTTTGATGTAGCACTGCCTGCCACCAATCTTTGCATGTAAACTATTAATTAAAATCCATACTGTGTTCTTGAGAATCAGTACAGTATCACATATCACAATATTTTGATACTCAACTGTATCTATATTGTCTTACACTCCAGGTATCAATCAGTCAATAATGGAACATCATCCAATGGCTTTCTGATCTATGTGATTTCTTTAATAAACATCCTCTTACCCTGAAGAGAGTGGAGTGGTGGCCTTCAGGCTGTTAGGGTTACGGATCATTTTATCCAGAGTGTTTACAATCTGGGCAAATTTAGGCCGGTTGTTGCGGTCCTTCTGCCAGCAGTCCAGCATTAGCTGGTGTAATGCATTGGGACAGTCCATAGGCGGAGGTAACCTATAGTCTTGCTCTATGGCATTGATCACCTGAAAGGATTAACACAGCTTACAGGGCTTGCAGTGACAACACAGGAGAGTCAGTAAATAAAGACACTAGTAAACCTTTATTATTATTTAATGAGCTGGACGGTTCTCTCAAATGTATAATGTATAATTTAAAATGGGTTACTTCATTATTTTGCCCACTAGGGGTCACTGATGCTTTAGGCTTACATGAAAGCAACAAGCTTGGGGTAATAATATCAAATATATGTCTTACATCCTGATTGCTCATGTCCCAGTACGGTCTCTCTCCATAAGACATGACCTCCCACATGACTATTCCATAGCTCCACACATCACTGGATGAGGTGAACTTCCTGTACTGGATGGCCTCTGGAGCAGTCCATCTGATTGGAATCTTCCCTCCCTGAAAAAGAAGACATTCAACATATTGTGATATATGGAATGGAAGTGTCTAATGGTTGGTGACACATTACAACACTGCTATCTAGTGGTCAGAACACAAAAATAGACACTACCTGCCACCATTCTTTCCATGGAAACTATTAATTAAAATTCAATTGCTGCTGAAAGTCACGTTGGATACAATTTTTTAGGTATGATTAAAATTCTAAACCTCCATATGTAGGGGGGGGGGTCTTTTCAGGAGGCAAATAAAAAAGCTGGCTAAAAAGGGAGGCAAAAAAGCTGCCCACATATAGTCAAGTCAAGGTCCACATATAGAATCATTGTTTACATTAAAACTGAATATTGTGAAAAGGTTTATTGTTCATAATTTAATTCTGAAGGTAAACAGTCCATTTATAATCAATACACATAACAAGCCATTTTTTGTTTTATTGTTGATCAGCTCATGAAAATTAGAATCTCAAATTATAAAATACTTCAATTAATTAAATGATGAATTTTTATAATGTTTGAATTTTTGGAGATGCACTAGTATAACTTATTATATACCATTCAACACTAAAATGTAAACCTTAAAAATAAATATTAAAACTTTCAATATAAAATAAATATATAATATTTATATATTTTTATATATAAATTATAAAAAATGAAAAAATTATAGCATCATAAGAACTAAATGACTGCTAATTGTATGACAACATTTACATGACAACTCATAACTTGAATTCAGCCCCTTTCTTGTTTGTTGCCTAAAGCATCACTACTTTCGCCCAGTCCACACTACACCATAGCTTTGCACTATGCCTTGAGTCATGCCTGACTTCAGGGAGATGTGGTGGTATATGTACCAGAGCGCTGGTGTAGGTGGGGTCTGAAGTATCATCCTCCAGAAAGCGGGAAAGCCCAAAGTCAGACACTTTGCACACCAGGTTGCTGTTGACCAGGATGTTGCGGGCAGCCAAGTCACGGTGTACGTAGTTCATATCACACAGATACTTCATCCCTGCTGCGATGCCACGCAGCATGCCCACCAGCTGAATCACGGTAAACTGCCCATCGTTTTGCTGAAAACACAGACAGTAAAATAACATGACAGAGCTGCAGGCATTCCATTACAATACACAGACTTTTTCATCAAGTAGCTGTTGCAGTCAGTTAGTGTACAGGGTTGTTTATCTCTCCTGTAGAGCTCTATCATTGGCTCTCAAAGCTATGCCACTGGAGCCCAGCAGCACTACATCTGGACTTTTCTCCTCATCCAGCTGTGCCTTCAGTCAGTCACATCTGGCCCCATTCTACAGGGATGCCCGGCTAGCAGGAGGCCACAGAGGTACACCATCAGAAAGACACTTTTTAGGAAGGAGGATTTAATTAACAACAGTTAATATGGGAGATCATGTAAGGCATATAAGCCAAAAAAGCACTATTTATTAAACCTGACTTTATCCTGGAGACATAAATAGTCTTCTCTGATTGATTGGCAGTTGTCCATTATGAAAATGCTGAATGATGATAGCAACCAAGCAAACTATGCTAGATTAGCTAAGATTTATGCTCAGCCATGACTAAAGCCTGTTGAAAATGTGAGACAATAAAATTTTCACCAATTTTTCTGTCCTTGATCGTTGTTAGTCATAAAGGTACCCACACTAAATGATCTGCCCTGAGTTAAAACACCACACACTTTACTAGTAACACACCGGACCAATGGCTCCGAGCCTCAAAAGTTTGTGAGAGTTTCATGCAAACTACTGTATCGTGAGAACAGGTGGAACATTCTCATGAACTAGATGTAAACAAACATGGCGGACGACAGTGAAACCATTTCAGCTATGAAAAGTACTGTATGTGGAGGAAACCATAACAGCACACTTTTTTTTTAAATAATTGATTACTAGGTTTTTGCCAATTTTTATGCCCTTCCCAATGTAGTGGTAGTCAATTAGCCCATCCCCTCTGTTAGGCCTCTCCGCATCACTTTGCACTGTCCCTGACTCTAGGAGGGTGCAGGCAAGCACAAGCCTCCTCCGTTGCGTGTGCTGCAGCCACCGCCTCTTTTCAAACCACCGCTGATACACCGTCACTGGAGAGTCTAATGCGCTCGGAGGAAGGCACACAGGGTTCACAGCTCCAATTGGACCAATCAATAGACGCCTGAGCCAGCGGACAGTGAAACGTGAAAGTGATAGGGAGAGTGAGAGCGCCATCTACTCGCCCAGAGAGAGCACTGCCAATTTTTGCTCTCTTGGGCCCCGGCTGTTGATGGCAAACAGCATTTGGGCCCCGGCTGTTGATGGCAAACAGCATGACCGAGATTCAAACTCGTGATCCTCGGGTCATAGTGGTAGCGTCTTTGCCCGCTGAGCCACTCGGGGCCCAACAGCACACATTTTAATGACACTCATGACGTTATCACAGCTCCTCAAGTCCATCTCACTCATGATTTTCACCACCATGCTTTTAACTTCTTCTGTACACACTGACAGCTCAGCTCTCATTGGTTGCCTTTCAGGCATGATGTCAACATTGCATTTTATACCAGAGAATTAGCATCCAGCCCACACTACAGGATACCGAGTCCTAAATATTGAAAATGTTTTGTATTTATGATTCACAATCAAGGCACCCCCAGCTACACTGTGAGAAGATCAGAGGGGTAAAGTACACCCCACACTACAACATAATCTGGGAAGATAATTGTTTACAATCCTAAAACTCGGGAGAGATTTTACGATTGTCGGGAGGAGCAAATCAGCCTCAAAATTAGTCCAAATATTCTGTAGAGTGAACCAGGCTTTTAGAAAATAATATCTTACCAAAATAGGTAGGATCATGCGCGCATGCACACACACACACACACACACACACACACACACACACACAGACACACACGTGTCTGCTGTATGTCATTATCCCACTAATACCCACCTCAGCAATATATTACGTTCATGTTGTAATGTTGGCCATTATTACATTCACAAAGAATGCTGTAATATGCAAATGAGCCCTCTAGCCAATCACAGCATACTGTGAGCATTGTGAGCCCAAATGTGTGTTTCTGGGTGCATTTTATAAACCACCTTGAACCCTGATATAATAATGGTTTACTAGGTTTTTTTTGTTTGTTTGTTTTTTTTAGCTTTTTTTTTTGTTGTTGTTTTTTTTTGTATTGCTAATAAAAAAGAGAATAAAAGCACAGCAAAAATGTAATAAAAGCAATTAAATCAGCTGGCATTTTATTTATTTTGTGCAGTTCTAGTCATTATTGAAATCCAATCTTTATTTATTTCCCATCTATTTATTATTTATTTATTATATACTTTTTTTTCACCATAAATCTGTTGGGGGGGCATGTTCAGAAAAGACTACTGATAAATAATGCTGCTAATTAAAATGATTAAAAAAGGTTCTGAAGCAAAAACAAAAAAAGGATTCTAACTTACAGAACTGAGCAGATGAAGAAAAAAAACAGAACAGAAATGATGCTAAAGATGAAAGTGAGAGTAATAACTAATACACACCCTAAGGAAGGAGTCCAAAGAGCCATTCTCCATGAACTCAGTGACGATCATGACCGGGCTGCTCTTGGTCACTACTCCCTCTAGGTGGATGATGTTGGGGTGGTCAAACTGGCCCATGATGCTGGCCTCACTCAGGAAGTCCCTCCTCTGCTTCTCAGTGTAGCCTGACTTCAGCGTCTTAATGGCCACCAGGATCTCTCTCTTTCCAGGCAGGCGCAGGTTCCCGCTGCACACCTCCCCAAACTCCCCTAAAATCAAAATAACACTCTAAATGAACACTTCTCTTATAAACTGAGAACACTGGTAATACTGAGAAGAGTGATAATATATACCTAGAACCTGCAATTTAACCACTGAATCAAGTTTGGTATCAAGTTTACCTGCACCAATGACTTGCTCAATCTTCACGCAGGACATGTCTATTTCCTTGGCGAACTCCCGTACTGCCTCATTGGGGTCTTCATACGTGAATGGATCTATGTAGATCTTCATTCCTGGTGACACTTGGAAAATGAAAGTGGAGCTCTAATATCACAGGTGAACACTAGAACCACAACTGAGTATGTCCTTTGACAGCTCAGTGTAAACTACATTAACTGATTAGGACCCCCACAGGACCACAACAGAGTAGGTATTACTTGGGTGGTGGATCATTCTCAGCACTGCAGTGACACTGACATGGTGGTGGTGTGTTAATGTGTGTTCTAGTATGAGTTAGAATAGTCTACCAACCAAATATATCCAGTCAACAGTATCCTGATATAGAGTGACAACATCCCACACTAACACACCACCACCACATCAGTGTCACTGTGTATAGAACATGGAAAAAAAGATGGACTACAGTCTCATAATTAAATGGACAATGAGTGTAGATACGTTTAATGTTATGGCTGATTGATGCATATTAATATAAAATCAATTGTGATGCAGAAAGGGGCGGATATTAGTAGCCAATCAGAAGAGAATAGATACTACTGGGCAGTCCTGAGCAAATGAGAGCAGATTAGTTAGATATGAAGATGGATGAATCTGATAATAAAAGTATGGCAGGGAGACTTTTACTCGTACAATTTTTTAATAGTCTGAGTTATGTACTGACTTCTGATGACATTTTAGAGAAGAATGGATAAACTTCAAGAAGTTATATTACCTTAGTTTGACTGAGACTATAATAATAATAATAATAATAATAATAATAATAATAATAATAATAATAATTATTATTATTATTATTATTATTATTATTATAAATAATAATAATAATAATAATAATAATAATAATAATAATAATAATAATAATAATAATAATAATAATAATAAAATAAATAAAAATAAGAATTTAGGCTATGTATTATTTAATGCTATATATTATAGAATATATGATTAAACAAAATATTATTTATTAATATAAAAAAAAATATCAGAATATGGTTTTGTATAGGCACTGGCATTCTCATGACACCTTCAGTATGGCAGCTCTAAAACATCTCACAAAGTTAAGTTTTCCAAGATGCTACCACCCTTCACCTGGTACCCTATTATTATGTCCTTTTGGACATCAGTCCAATCATGTTCTTTGCCCATAAGAACTATTTTGAGCTCTGTTACAACTGACTGGCGAGCTCACTTATTTATACATTACAAACTACTTACATTTTTCAGATTCCTTATTTTTGTGTTTTTATGATGAAAACAAATCCCGATCTTGGTCTTGACTCAGACTACTAAAAGTCTTGGTCTTGACTTTGCTCTAGTGGACTTGACTACAACTTTGACACTCTTGTGCTGCTGTTATTGACTGGCTGAGGAATAACAGCCTCAGTTTTATGTTCCTTTGAGAAGTATAATGCACGTACATGTTGTCTAAGGGAATTAGGGACATATGGGGGCATTTACTGTGAGACTGAGATGTTTACTCACTGTGGCCACTGGTGTAGTGCTGGAGCTTGTCTGTGTATTCTGACTCCGTCCTGTCACTGCCTCTCCTGAGGAGAAACACAGAGAGATGAACAGTGAGACAGAAGAAATATGAGGCTATGTGCATTTTTCATGCCTTGAGATTCCTCCAAGAGGGATCTAGAATAACTCACCGGTTGCAGACGATGATGAGCACAATGACAGCAACGAGAAAAACAAAGCCCGCCGCAGCAGAGCCGATGATGAGGGGCAGCTTCTCCTGCAGACTGGAGCTATACTCCTCTACACAAACACACAAACACACTATAAATATAGCTCCAAAGAGCCGGCTCCAAATGCCCAGCATAATCTACAGACCTGAACCACACTGAGAGCCTCTGTAATGTAATCAAGAGGAAGATGGATGGTTGTAAGTCATCAGACAAAGCTGTGCTGCTAGAATTTATGCTTCAGGGGTGAAATGAAATCACTCAGCAGTAATGTCGGGAGACAAATTCATGGACAAATCAGGCATTTTCCACTGAAAACTGATATCTGAAAATGAATATGAACTTGTTTTATTTGCATATAAAACATCTTATATGACAAACATATTTTGACTTCTTTGGTAGAACAAGTTGTTGGCACTGAGCATTTATTGTGGTTGTTGGATTAATATGTGATTAATAGTGTTTTCTGAGGTTGTTTATGGACTAATATCTCCTATTCTAGTGATTAATAGTGTTTTCTGAGGTTGTTTATGGACTAATATCTCCTATTCTAGTGATTAATAGTGTTTATTGAGGTTGTTTATGGACTAATATCTCATATTCTAGTGATTAATAGTGTTTTCTGAGGTTGTTTTTGGACTAATATCTCCTATTCTAGTGATTAATAGTGTTTTCTGAAGTTGTTTATGGACTAATATCTCCTATTCTAGTGATTAATAGTGTTTATTGATGTTGTTTATGGACTATATCTCATATTCTAGTAATTAATAGTGTTTATTGAGGTTGTTTATGGACTAATATCTCCTATTCTAGTGATTAATAATGTTTTCTGAGGTTGTTTTTGGACTAATATCTCCTATTCTAGTGATTAATAGTGTTTATTGATGTTGTTTATGGACTATATCTCATATTCTAGTAATTAATAGTGTTTATTGAGGTTGTTTATGGACTAATATCTCCTATTCTAGTGATTAATAATGTTTATTGAGGTTGTTTATAGACTAATATCTCATTCTAGTGATTAATAGTGTTTATTGAGGTTGTTTATGAACTAATATCTCATATTCTAGTGATTAATAGTGTTTTCTGAGGTTGTTTTTGGACTAATATCTCCTATTCTAGTGATTAATAGTGTTTTCTGAAGT
>BRDA01002012.1:39651-60617 GCA_036984385.1 Crenuchus spilurus
TGTCTTTTAAACCCTGTCATACCTTTTATGTTCAATTGTTTTACAGGTGTGTAGTTGCAGGCACACAAACCACCGTAGGTCCAAACACACGGACGTTGATGTGTGGACATTTTGTTAACTTGTATTTTCCATACTGTCCCAAATTTTCTGTTTTGAGATTGTACATTTTCAAGCACACAACAGCTGTTAAAGTGGCAGTTCTACAAAAAATCTAATATAGGCAACACCACTGTATGGCATCTTAAGTTTGAAGGCTGGTACACCAGGTGAAGCACTCAAAAACATTTATTTTTCTGCATTAAGAACATAACAGTGGACATGGTTTTGGTCATTAAGTGTGAGAGATTAAGTGTGAAAAAAAAGAAAGAACAAAGGAAAGAAATATAAATTGAGAGAGAGAGAGAGAGAGAGAGAGAGAGAGAGAGAGAGAGAGAGAGAGAGAGAGTCAGATGCTCAGTTTGGGGCGTGAGAGGTAGCATTGTAACAGTAAAAAAAGCTTTCAAAATGTTGAGGGCAGTAAATCTCTCAGAGGTCACAGAAAAAGGGCAGTAAATCAGGTAGAAGTAGTAGTAGTAGTAGTGTATGTGTGTGTGAAACTCATTCCTGTCTCAAGAACAAGCCTTAAAAATGCAGCTCATTGCCAGTAAAACGATCATCCACTCCACTGGTGTTCATGCTGGTCCTGGAGTATCGCTGCTCTGCACATTTAAGAGATTCCTCTGCTCCTAACACACCTGTCCCAGCTACTGCTCCAATTAACCTGCCCTTCCTGAGCTGTGGTGTGTTATAGCAAGGAGTGTACTGCAACATACAGCGCAGGGGTACTCTAGGGCCAGGACTGAAAACCACTGATGTAGTCTATATGTCTAAAGGCTGGTTTATACTTGACATGTCTAGTGCTGCGTGAATGATGGGTTGTGCATTTGCTGGGACAAAAATGTGTTCATACTCACTTGTGACACGGATAAGAGGTGCGGCGATATTCTCCTACACAGTAAATCTGCCAGTGTTAAATCAACACTATTAGAGTTAAATTAATACTGAGGGTGTCAAAATGTAACATTCCCAGTGTTAATTTAACTCTAGTAGTGTTAATTTAACTCTAATAGTGTTGATTTAACCCTAATAGTGTTGATTTAACACTAGCAGATTTACTGTGTATCTGCTAGGTGGCGCTGTGTGAAAAATATTAATCTGAAGTGCACAAAGATGCAGAAGAACACTATTGTTTATCACAAAACGAATGCGCGGGATGACGAGCTGTCGAGTTTGCTGCTACTTTTGCTGAGAAAATGGAGGAGATGGACTGTGCGACCAATTAACAAAGGAAGACAAGATAAGGGACTTTAAACTTCTTGTAATGCCAGTGCGAGGCATTGATGATGAAATGCATTTAAAATATTGCATGGTCCTTCATGGAGGAGTCATAAGTATATCTATACCTCCTTATTTTTGTCACCAGTCTCTCTTCAAATTTGTCCATGTCCGGCTTGCTGTCCGCGTCCGCTCCTTTGCGCAGCGATTCTCAGACACGCGGAGCGTTCGCGTGGGGGCGTGCCTCTGTGAGTGACATCATTTTTGATGCATGGACGGTTGTGACCTTCACGACACGTTAAGTATAAACCAGCCTTTAATCTACATGTGGCTTAGTGGTTAGCATGTTCACCTCTCAGCACTTAGGTCTTGGGTTCAAGTTCCCGTCTGGATTGGAGTTTCCATGTTCTCCACATGTCTGCGTGGGTTTCCTCCAGGGTCTCCGGTTTCCTCCCACAGTCCAAAAACATGGAGGTCAGGAGAACTGGGTACTCTAAAATGGTCCATATGTGTGTGTGTGTGTGTGTGTGTGTGTGCGCACCAAGCGATAGATTGGCGCCCTGTCCTGGGCTTAGTTGAATAGTGTAATGCCCTGCCCTGCTCCCAGTGGGGGGCTAGGGGACTAACCGCGACCCTGATAAGGATTAAGTGGGTGTGATAATGGATGGATGGATTTATTTTATGGTTACACTGCACAATATGATAGCTTTGCAAGTGAAAAAACAAATAGTCAAATATGTATCTTATATATACATTAAATGTGTGTGTGTGTGTATGCGTGTGTACATATGCATATAATTTCTTTGACCAGTATTAGGGTGACCAGATGTCTTCTTTTACCCGGACATGTCCTCTTTTTGAGACTTAAAAAACGTGTCCGGGTGGAATTTCACAAATGTCCGGGATTTTGTTGTACTCGAGAAGCGTTTTGTTCACAAACTAGTCTTGCCCTGCCACTGTTCTGTTTGGTTCACTTGAGTGAGATGTTACACTATATTAAATGGAGAACCAGCTGAAATACAAGCCGGTTTCCCTTTAGGCTGCCACAAGCTCATGATTGGCTCTGCCGTTTCATTCTAACATGTGATTGGCCATCGCTGCTGTCACTCCCTCAAATGGAGTCTGGACTGCAATTTGGCCAGCAGTCCGTTTTCACCTGTAAGTTATTAACGTGTTGAGCGTTTGTTCTGCCTGTGTCACGTCAGCTAGACGTATTCAGTGGTTTCATATTAAAATTAATTAATATTTACATTTGAGTGTGTCTGTGTGCGTGTGTCTCTAAGTGTAACTATTATCAAAATAATTCATAATTTCAGCTTATTTTTACTCAAAAATTAGGTATAATTCTGTGTAAATAAGATCTATTGACCATACAGTCCAAACATAAGTGTAACATTGGTGATAATGAGCTGAAGTGAAGTTCACTGAAAATGATTGGCTGATAATTTTATCGCTACATGTTTTTAACAGTTTATTATTTATAAATAATATGTAATAATGAATTAATAGTTTATTAATGATTAATAATAATTTTTATTAATGTATTATTCATAATAATGTTTAATAGTTATTATTACTATATTATTAATAGTAACTAGTAATTAATAAAATATACATCATAATTTGTCAATATTTATTAATAACTAATAATAATATTTGTGTTATTATATATATAGCACAAAAACAAAAAAAATTATTTGAACACCCCCCGCTAAGGTGTCCTCTTTTTCATCACCTTAGATCTGGTCACCCTAACCAGTATTCTCTCTAACTAGACTGTATAATAGTTTAGTAGTGTAGAAGTAGTCTTGGAATCCCTAACTGCTTAAATGCTCTTTATGAGGAAACAAGGGGAGAATAGCAATGTGACGATCAGCACCCAGCAACCAGACATACACACAGCTTTCAACACACAGGTGCCAACCAAAGCTAACAGTAGCAAACAAAGGCCCCTAGTTGAAGGAACAAAATAATATAAATACAATGATGCCATTATATTTTATATATAATTATACATATTAATAATTGTGAATATTCAGCCTATTTCTATACATCTCTAATTTCTAAGTCATTTTATCTACTGACATTTAGTAGTTTTTAAGCCTATATTTTAGTCTGTCAAAAATTGTCCCCAATAAATTAAAATAACAATGTAATGAGAAATATAAATATATACTTCCTGATTTCCTTTGCTTAAAATATTATTAGCAGTGATAACAGCCCAGGTGGTGGTAAATATAAATATAAAAACACAGCACTGCTCACATACGGTATCATCATCCAGAGCCTCTGCTTTTATTTCTGAATTAAACCACACTTTTAATAATTCTGCTTTATCGCAGGACTTTAATAAATCATATGGACTTTATGAAATTCCCTCTATGACTCTCTTTCATGTTCTGCAGTGTTGAGACTTCATTTCTTTAGCTACATTTTTTGGTTGGGCTGCATGACCCACAGAGTCATTCATGCTTTAATGTCACAGATTCTTCTTCAGATGTGCATCTCCTTCACCCACCTTCTCTTTACTAGCACGCAATAACACAACAATGTGATGTTTATGTGATTTCACCCATTAGTCTGAAACAGTTATTCATAAGAGGCAAATCAATATTTCAAATCAGTTTATATCATTTTCTCTCATGTCGCCTTTCTCAAACTCAAGGATGCTTTAAAATGAAAACACTCCATTTACACACACTCTACCACACACCAGCGAGAAGCGGTAGCCAATCAGGCACAGCATCTCAGCTGGAAACGGCCGTCCACTAGGGGGATCACCCAGGACAGAGTGCCAACCATATCTGGGCAAATTACACATTCATTCATACACACCGGGGTCATTTAGAGCCAATTCACATGATCTTCATGTTTTTGGACAGTGGGAGGAAACCCACACAGACACGGAGAGAACATAGAAACTCAAACGATTCGGTGACCTCAGCCCTGAGATCTGATATCTTACTTGTGAAATAAGGCATAAAGTAGCTCTATTTCATGTATACAGTACTTACTGAAGTAAGGGTTGTAGGTGCTCATTATTACATGAAGCTGACACAAGCTCAATCACAAGGATTTAACTCACAATAAGTGGGAGTTAAGAGGTCGGTTACTTGGCTGCACCATCACCTCAAATGTAAAATCAGATCAACCAATTTAGCCAATGTGATTTTTCACACAATGGAATTTGACCTCCACATTTAACCCATTTGTGCAGTGAAACACACACACACACACACACACACTAGGCTGTGAGAATTTGTGCCCGAAGCGGTGGGCAGCCATTATCCACTGGCGCCCGGGGAGCAGTTAGGGGGTTAGGTGCCTTGCTCAAGGGCACTTCAGTCATGTCCTGTCTGGAGATCAAACCAGCGACCTTCTGGTCACAAGACCAGATCCTTACCACTAGGCCATAGCTGCCCCCAGGGGTTACAGGGGGTACAGGGGTTAGACAATGAAAGTGAAACAGCTGTCATGTTAGTGTGGGAGGTTTCATGGCTAAATTGGACCAGTCTGGTGGCCAATCTTCATTAATGTCACATTGCACCAGTAAGAGCAGAGTGTGAAGGTTCAGTTAGCAGGTAAGAGCACAGTTATATAGTATATTACAATGCACACAACATTATGGTGACATACCAGAGTTCAAAAGAGGACAAATTGTTGCTGCACGTCTTGTTGGCGCATCTGTGACCAAGACAGCAAGTCTTTGTGTCTAAATATTATTGAGCCACTTTGGGGTGTTTTGGAGGAGCGAGTCAGGAAACGTTTTCCTCCACCAGCATCACGTAGTGACCTGACCACTATCCTGCAAGAAGAATGGCTTAAAATCCATCTGACCACTGTGCAGGACTTGTATATGTCATTCCCAAGACGAACTGACGCTGTATTGGCCGCTAAAGGAGGCCCAACACCTACTAATAAATTATTGTGGTCTAAAAACAGGTGTTTCAGTTTCATTGTCTAACACCTGTACATCTAGCATTCCCCAGCCACAAAGTAAATTCTTGTATCAAGTCCAGCACTACTACTAGCCTCTTTCGGTCTGTCAACACCATAAAAAACCCTAAAATCACCCCCTCTTTCACTGACCAGACCAGTCAATTTGGGCTATCATTAACAAGCAGACCAATCAGCACCTCTTCATTCACTGACCTCATTTACTGTACTTAAATCCCTAATTAGTCCCGGTTCAGCTTTGTGGCCACACTATAAAAGGTTCATCTTTTTATCCTCATAAATCCACTTGCAGTTTCTTCCACTGTTATATCTCTGGGCATTTTGGTCTGCTTTTAGCTCTAAAAGGCTCAGCAGCTTTGTGACAATACGTATTGTATAAAAAGTGCTCTGCAAAGAAAACTCAACTGAAATCATGTGCATATGCGCTTCAGTGTCTTTCTGTGTAACTGTGGTGTAACGCTGCTATGTGACACTTAACCCAAACTTAACCTTAAAGTGATAAAATCTGAAATAAAAAAAATCAACTATAAGCATTTCAGCCTGACTCTTAACCCTGTGGAGTCTGAGGCTATTACAGACACTCTGATGTGGTCTGACATGGCTTGACATTTTTTCAAATTACACTCATCTAAAATAATTTTTCCAAAGTGTTACACAGGCTTTTGTTCAGCACAAACTCAGCAACAACAGTGTCAAAACAGTAAGAGTGTCTTAAATTATATTCTGATTAAATCTGCTCTAAACTTAGACTTTCCAAAAACCTAGCCAAGACTTTTGAGCTCAGAACTGAATAAACAGAGGTGTTGTTTATTGGGTTTTCCAACTCCAAGGCTTCCCTGAAGGAACCTCCTAAAGGGATCAATAAAGTACTATCCATCCATCCATCTTAGACTATGGTTAGACTATGAGGCTTATGTAGCCAACAAATAACGAGAACTTATGTACACAAATTAGCATAGTGTTAAATATGTAAATTATCATAATGCGTTGAGTGTTCAGTTGATATTTGTCAATAAAACAATGAGCTGAATTACAGAAGTTGCTATGCATCACAATTCAGCTAGCAAAAGAGGACACACACAAATGTTATTGCTTCTTAATTTACCTATAAAATTTCATTCTTATTTTCTAAAATCTTATTAGTAAGATTTTTTAATGTGGAATATGACTGGCCTTTTTAAAACTCTGATTTGTCCTTTCACACTGAATTATTGACCCTTTATTTTGTTCTATGAAACATGATTTATCCTGCTACTTCTGAAACTCTGGAATTCCTTGATGTTTGGTTCTCAAACATTTTATACACACATACATACACATTGTACTTATATAGCGCCTTTCTAGACACCCAAGGATGCTTTACAATCAACACACTTCATATACACACACTCCAGTGAGAAGCAGCAGCCAGTTGCACACAGCGTACTCTCAACTGGAAGCGACCGTCCACCTGGAGGACTGCATCGAGCACTAGGGGGATCACCCAGGACAGAGTGCCAACCATATCTGGGCATACATACATACATACATACACATTCATACACACCAGGGTAATTTTTAGAGTATCCAATCTACCTGATCTCCATGTTTTTGGACTGTGGGGGAACCGGAGTCCCCGGAGGAAACCCACGCAGACACGGGGAGGACATAGAAACTCCACTCAGATGCAGACTCGAACCCAAGACCTCAGCGCTGAGAGGTGAACGTGCTAACCACTAAGCCACCATGCCGCCCTATATATACCATTTTGGGTTGTATATGACGGCAAAACATTTTGAGCATTCAGAGTTATGAGTATTAAGCTCAATTTTGCTGTTATAACTATTAATTACCTTCTAGAACAGTATTAATAATAATAATATTAGTAGTAGTAGTAACAGTAGTAGTAATGGTAGGTCAGCCTCATTTACATGGTTCTGTAAATGGTTGTAATTTACTGATTGAACAAACCGATACTTTTATTACCATTTTCAGAAAATGGAAAAATGAATAAATCAGTATATTCATAAAAATATATATACATAAGTATGATTATTAAAAATCAGGACATGTGAAGGGGACTTTAGATCTGGTTACCTCAGGATGGAGAAAGCACTCTGGGGGTCAGAGGTGTGAGAGTACAAGTACTGTGAGTATCTCAAAGAGGAGCGTCTGATGATGTATCTGCTCTCTCCATTCTCAGTAAATTGATGATAGTTTAAGAGCATAAAATGGCTGAATTCCAAAAGCCAAGCAGTTCCTCCAAAACCATTACAGCAGAACCCTGATGTGGCTCTAATTATCCACTCTGGATGGACTGTGTCCATCCTCTATTGATCGCCATAATGTGTGGAAGAATTGTCCACGCTCACTTACATTAAAAAACCATTTCAGTGATGAAGCTGGATGATAGATGGGCTATGGGGGGGGTGGAGAGAGAGAGAGAAAGAGAGAGAAAGAGAGAGAGAGAGAGAGAGAGAAGGAGAATGAAAGAGTAAGAGAAAAGACAAAGAGTGAGAAATAGAGTATGAGTGTAAAAGAAATGAAAAAGAGAGAAAGGGAATCAGAAAGAAAGAAATATGAGAGAAGAGATAGAAAGAGAGTGGAAGAGGGAAATTGAGAGAGAAAGAGAGAACAGACAGAAACAAAGGATCTTTCATTTGTCCATCAGAAAGATTTTTTTCTGAAGAGTGATGATGTGAGTAGTACTATCACTGTTCACTCTGACCAGTGGCGCGGTGACCGCAAGTGATCTCTTTGTTTTCAGAGCACAAAAGAGTTCATGTATCTCTCTCTCTCTCTCTCTTTCTCTCTCTGCCCCCCTCTCTCTGCCTCTCTCTCTCTCTCTCTGTGTCTCTGTCTGTCTCTCTCTCTCTCTCTTTCTCTTTCTCTCTCTCTCTGCCTCTCTTTCTCTCTCACACAAACACACTTCTCTGCATTCTCTGCAGTCTGAGAGCTGGCTTGATGTCTGGCCTTCACTGATTTACTGCCCTCACCCCTCCGTCTGCGGGTCGACACTACAGCCCACAAGACAACAGCCAGAACATTGCCATCTCTCTTCCACTCTCACGCTGAAGAGATCTCCCACAAGTCTATGTGGCTGCGCTGTAGCAGGATGAGGTCTTCAGTCATAAATATCACACTTGAAAATAAAACACTGCTGATGTCAGTATAGAAGATTTTTAGTATAAAGCTAACAGTTAAGCACAATTTCTTTTGGCCATTCTACAAACAATATCAACACACTGACACATTCAGATTTTATCCCCAGATCAGTTATCTTGCCAGCATTCTACCCCAATCCATATTTATTGCTCAAATGGTGCTCATAATTGCTCAAATAATAACATTTACAAGAGTTTCTCAATATGAGCCAGGCTTTTTTTTTCAGAGAAGCGCCATTAAATTTCCAGAGACATCAAAGACCAACATTAGAGCAATGAAATGTTTCTCTGGGAATGTAGTGTGTCAAGTTTTTGTTGTGGTGAGTTTCAGAGGATGTTTCTGTAATATTGTCTTGGTAGACTGTTTATCAAAGGATCACAGATGGATGAGTAAAGTCAATTAAAAGTACATTTGTGAATGTTCTGTACATTAAAGCAGCAAATAGTTTCCAGCAACAAGTGAAACACTACAGTGGTGCTTCAAGTTTGTGAACCCTTAAAAGTTTCTATATTTTTCAGAAATTTCACCTAAAATTTGTCACAGACGTCCTACATGTTGATCAAGAGAACCAAATCAAATAAATGAGACAAAAATTAGACCTGGTCATTTAGTTATTGAGCGAAATGATCCAATATTCCATGACTGTGAGTAACAAGTATGTGAAGCTTTAGGATTAGCAGATCATTTGAAGGTGAAATTTGAGTCAGGATTTGTCAGTCAATGGGATGTCAATCACATGTGTGTGCCCTGTTTCATTGAAAGAACAGGGTTCTAGCAAAGTCGGATCTTCCCAACACACAGTTGTGTAAGTGTATCATTGCACAAACAAAAGAGATTTCTAAGAGTTGTTGATGCTCATCGGCCTGGAAATGGTTACAATACCATCTCTGAAGAGTTTAGACTCCACAGTCAGACAGATTCTGTACAAACAGAGGAAATTCAAGACTATTATGACTTTCCACAGGAGTGGTGGACCAACAAGGGTCATGCCAGCAACAAGATGTGTAATAGTCCTCTGGGTTATAAAGGAAAACAAGGTAAGTTAATGAATCCACCATCAGGAGAACACTGAATCTTCTGGTGTGATTGACAAGGTTGCAAGGAAAACTACTGCTCTCTGAAAAATAACTTTGCTGCCCATCTGAAGTTTGCTAAAGATCACACAGACGAGCCAGAATGCAATTGTAGCAATGTTTTATGGATGGGAAAAGGAAAACACTGCATTTCAGCATAAAACTAATTGGATCTGTGAAACATGGTGGTGGTAGTATCACAGTTTGGATCTGATTCACTCCATCTAGGTGTCTATATGTCCATCTGACATTAATGGAACAATGAATAATGCATTATACTAGCAAATTCTAAAGGAAAATGTCAGGACATCTGTCTGTGAGCTGAATTTCACAAGAACATGGGTCGTGCAGCAAAACAATGACCCAAAACAAATTGTTTTACCAAAGAATGGTTAAAGTAGAATAAAATTAATGTTTTGGAAAGGACAAATCAATGTACAGACTTTAATTCAATAAAAATGTTGTGGAAGGACATAAAGCAAATAATTCATGGATTCCTCCAAGCGGATGTGCCAGAAATGTTTAGTAATTATACAAACCGGATTCCAAAAAAGTTGGGACACTAAACAAATTGTGAATAAAAACTGAATGCAGTGATGTGGAGGTGCCCACATCTAATATTTTATTCAGAATAGACCACAAATCACAAATCACAAATCAAAAGTTTAAACAGAAAATTTTAAGGGAAAAATATGTTTCAAAATTTCATGGCGTCAACAAATCCCAAAAAAGTTGGGACAAGGCCATTTTTACCACTGTGTGGCATCCCCCCTTCTTCTTACAACACTCAACAGATGTCTGGGGACAGAGGAGACCAGTGTCTCAAGTGTAGAAATAGGAATGCTCTCCCATTCATGTCTAATACAGGCCTCTATCTGTTCAATCATGTTGGGCCTTCTTTGTCGCACCTTCCTCTTTATGATGCGCCAAATGTTCTCTGGAAGGCCATTTCAGTACCCGGATCCTTCTCCTATGTAGCCATGATGTTGTGATTGCTGCAGAATGTGGTCTGGCATTATCTTGTTGAAAAATGTAGGGTCTTCCCTGAAAGAGATGACGTCTAGATGGGAGCATATGTTGTTCTAGAACCTGAACATAGTTCTCTGCATTAATGGTGCCTTTCCAGACATGCAAGCTGCCCATGCCACAAGCACTCATGCAACCCCATACCATCAGTGATGCAGGCTTCTGGGGTTATCCTTGGGTTATCCTTGTCCTCTCTGGTCCGGATGACAGGCGTCCCAGTGTTCCATAAAGAACTTCAAATCGTGACTCTGACCACAGAACAGTCTTTCATTTTGCCACACTCCATTTTAAAAGACCCCTGGCCCAGTGCAAACGTCTGAGCTTGTGGAGCTTGCTTAGAAATGGCTTCCTCTTTGCACTGTAGAGTTTCAGCTGGCAACGGCGGATGGCACGGTGGATTGTGTTCACTGACAATGCTTTCTGGAAGTATTCCTGAGCCCATTCTGTTATTTCCTTGACAGTGGCATTCGTTTGAGGTGCAGTGACATTTAAGGGCCCGGAGATCATGAGCATCCAGTAGAGTTTTACGGCCTTGACCCTTACGCACAGCGATTGTTCCAGATTCTCTGAATCTTTTGATGATGTTATGTACGGTTGATGATGTTAACTTAAAAGTCTTTGCTATTTTACGCTGGGTAACACCATTCTGGTATTGCTGCACTATCTTTCTGCGCAACAATGGTGGAATTGGTGATCCTCTCACCATATTGGCTTCAGAGAAACACTGACACTCCAAGAAGCTCTTTTTATACCTAATCATGTTGTCAATTGACCTAATTAGTGTTAATTGGTCTTCCAGCTGTTCGTTATATGCTCAATTTCCCTTTTCCACATATTGCTACTTGTCCCAACTTTTTTTGGGATTTGTTGACACTCTGAAATTTTGAATCAACATATTTCTCCTTTAAAATGTTGCATTTACTCAGATTAAACTTTTGGTCTGTCATCTATGTTCTATTACGAATAAAATATTGACATTTGCCATCTCCACATCATTGCATTCAGTTTTTATTCACAATTTGTTTAGTGTCCCAACTTTTTTGGAATCTGGTTTGTAGTTCTTAGGGATGAGCAAATCACCACTATCTGTATCTGTATCTGTTCAACCATCTAAATTATCTGTATCCGTATCTGTACTCGGAGTGGGTGTGGCCTAAACCAGAATCAGGCGTGGTTTAACTGGAAGTGGGTGGGGCTTAAATCTGTACATTATTTTAAGTTTGAAATAATTATGGATTGATCAGAAGTTGCTATATGTATTGTTTATTTGAAAACTATTTATAGAACAGCCTCGACATTGAGATTCAAATAAATGTTTTTGATCACAAAAGTAAAAGAACTATTTACTATTCATGAACAAGAGTTGTCATACTCAACACAACTTCCTTTTTAATTTTTTTAAGTTTATGATCAAACTGATTTTTTTTCAATTATTTATTTATTTTTACTACTTAATGTTCTTGGCATTTTTTCCCCCCACACAAAGTTAAACAATATTGATTAACGTGTGTGTGTGACTGAGTGACTGAGTGACTGTCTGTGCAGCCAGAGCTGTGCTCCACTCACACACACAGACGTGTACGTGTAGGGAGGGACGGGCACTCTGTGTGACTGGCCAATCACAGATTGTGAAGACAGTCAGTTACCCAATGAGGATTTTCAGCACAAGCAGGGATATTGACGAGTTTTAACTGTATCATGATTGTATTCGTCACAAATGCTATATCCGTACCGGATACTCATCTGAAACGAGTATCCGGCTCAACCCTAATAGTTCTTAACTTTTGCCACTCAAACATGCTTCTTACTTTACTTTTATAACTTGTGACAATCTGAAGTTTTATGTTTCAAATTTATGTAGAAATATAGACATTTCTAAAGCATTAATGAATGTTTAAGCACCAGTGTATAACAAAATTGAACTGACAGACTGACATTGACCTGAGAATGGCTTTCAGATGAAATGAGTGACATGCAGCAGTTTAAAAATGATCTTAGCAAGTGAGAATTTTAAATATATGATTACAAGACTTATGAGTATATACTTAGCCATGCTTTACATGTATCAATTAATTTTATTAAGTAAAAAGTACAATGAAAGTATTATTTTATATATTTTTTATATTATCTCATGTAACACAACACACAGTCCATCACCTGATTCTCATAATTGCTCTTGATGGGTGACCAGTGAACAAATGGGGAAGAATTTGTAACTACTACAAACAAAAACAAACATTTGCTAAGGCAAAAAGACACTTGAGATCATTATCACTGGAAACATCAACTTTAAACAATTAAAAAAATCAAAATGAAAAGAAAGGAAATCAAGACAAGTTGTTGGGACAAGACTGGGTGGCATTGTGGCAGGCTGCCTTGGAGGGAAGTCAAACCACAGCACGTGCACATTATCACCTGAAGGCCATTCCAGTATAATACAGGATTGAAGAAAACACACAAAAACACTGCACATCAACTTAAATGTTGTTTAAAGGCGGCAGCTTACATCCAGTGCTCATGTAACTATCCTCATGTAGCAGCTCAACAGTGTTCAGCACAACCAATGAAAGGGAAGGTTTAGTGTCACACCACACAAAAAAAGAATGAATGGAGCGCTTGAAACCACCCCAATGGTAAACAAAATAACCAATAAATAAATAAATAAATAAAACAAACAATCAACACATCCTAAAAATCAAACCTCATGCACAGAGAAGCAGTGAAGGAAAATGAAAGAAACAAAGCTAAACTTGATGTTCCCGCTCATCCACACTACTCTCACCAACATCTAAAAGAGAAAACCTTAAAATTACCAACATAATTAAACACCTGTAGAACAATAAACTCATATCCACATCAGCAAATCACTAAAGATCCAGAATGCAGGAGAGCCCAAGCCACATGTTACTCTCCACAGACAGAAAAATACATATATTAGAAGAGGAAACAAGTGCAATGAACAACAAATGACTCTAGTCACCTACCTGCAATGGTAGCTTTTCCCCACACACGACTAGTGTAGAATACCAGGTCCAAACAAAGCCACACTGAAACAAAAAGATGCCCTGCACTCACTACAAGCAGTAGTAACACAAAAAATCATATGCCAATTAGAGCAAAGCCAAGTCAAGCTTCTAACATGTTGGCAGTGTGGAGCTCACCATAAAGAGGTGGAGATCACTGGTATGCCAACAGGTGAAGGCAAAGTCCAATATATACCTGCACTGAAGACCACTCAGTTAATTAAATGCCAGGTTAAACAGTCCCTATTCTAAATTAATTAGATGAGCCAGATAAGCCAAGGAGACTTGGCATATAGACAGTGCACATTGACTAGTTGAGAAAAAAAAAATATATATAATTTTTATAGGAGTGCCTTTATCTTGTTTTGGTCATAAAGCATTATTGACATACTGGTATATTGTTTAGTTCTTCTGTTTTTATTGTTTTATACCATAAAATGTTACATTTGTTTAAATTATTGAATAAGGTTCTTGTTAAAAATGAAGGGACATAACAAAATAACAAGTCTGTAAAATAAGTGCCATATGAGTTTTGATCACAAGACCCACTATTACATACAACATTCTCAAAATTAGAAATAATAGATATTTTTATTAGATTTCAAAGTTTTTCCTGTATTTTAACGATTACAATTTTGATGCCTTATGGTGCATATTCATCAATACTCCATAAAGTAGGCCAAGCTGGGCATATATAAAAAGAAAACTGGCCTATCTGTACTCCTGGGATTGTAAAGATATTGAAATCTCTCACCACTCACATGTGCACTGTCTGCACAGAGGCCAACAGAAGCTAAAAATCACAGGTGGGTTTTAAGGAAGAGGACTGGAGGAAAAGGGAGACAGCTGGAACTGAAATATATACAGAACATATACAGCATAATACCATATGGAGCTGAGAGGTCCAGCAAAGTTCACTACAGTACATCAGCAGGTAAAGTGTGGCCATGATTTCAGGTAACATTTGTGGTTTTTACTGGATTTACAGGAGCCTGAAAGTCTTCAGTAGTAGAGCTCAGGTTGTAGGTTATTTACAATGGAAACAACCCATCCTCTACTTTTACTAAATGTAACCAAAGAGAACCCCAGATATGAAGATGTGTACTGATTACTACATATTTCAGGATAGATTTTAAGGCAAAAAGATTTGAATCAAACCATGAAGATTATAACCCTTCTCCCATTAGCCTTGTCCCTGGCCCCATCCTGTCACATGCTCTTTGTTTATGTCTCACATGTGCTGTCCTGTTGCCATGTGATTATATTTGTGTTTTCCATGTTTCTTGTTCACTTCATGTCTCCACCCCCAGCTACATCATGTCTTGTCCATTGCACAGCCCTGTCCGCTAATTCAGTGTCTAATTAAGTTAGTTATAAGGCCTCCCTAGTCTTTCACAATCTTGTCCGTCACTATTTGTCATCAGGTTCATGTATCATCTTCATAGTTGCTTGTAATGTCATCATGAGTTTGGAATGTCTTGTTTTGTTTCTTAGCCAAGTCTTAGCAACAGTACTCATTTTGTTTTACAGCCACAGTGTAGAATTTCATCAATAAAGCCTTGTTTTGGAATCCCGCTGCTCCTCTGGGCCACAGCATTACTGACAAAGATACATTTACAAAAATATTTATTTAATTTAGTTCTTATTTAAAGTTCTATTTTGTATGCATGTTTTAAATCATAAATATTTTTTTTTCTGTAATGTTAATCTCAAGTTTTTACTCTGATACCAAGAGGAAAATTTAGATAAGATAGATAAATCTTTATTGTCATTGTCACTTTTTCAAGAACAATAAAATTGCAGTGCACTTGAAGAATAATAAATAGGAGGTGATCTATATATACAGTATATACAGTATATAAGTTAAACTTTATTATGTGCAAAAAATACAAGTTTTTTGTTTGTGTATAAGTTCATGGATATGTGCGAAAAACACAAGTAAAGAATTGTGGACAAATTCCAAAAATCTATTTGAGTTAATCACAGGAGTGTTATTTTGAGTTTATGGCCATTATTGCTTTTGGATAAAAACTGTTTTTGAGGTGGTTTGTCCTGGTTTTCATTGTCCTGTATCTCCTTCTAGATGGTAAGAGCTGGAAGAGACAATGACCAAGATGTGATGAGTCCTTCGAAATGACTTTGGCTTTTTGGCGGCATTGGGAGGCATTTGGTCCAGATTCGGTTTTAAAAGCCAATTGTTTTTTCAGCTGACCTGATGATCGTGTGGAGTGCTTTCCTTTGCAAGGCGGTGCAGCTGTCATACCACACACACAGTCCGTACATGAGTACGCTCTCTATAGAGCAATGGTAGAAGGCCGGGAGCAGATTTTGGGGGAGATGATTCTTTCTGATTCTCAGAAAGTACAGTCTCTGCTGTGGCTTCTGTAGCAGCTCTCTGGTGTTAGCGCTTCCAGCTCAATGCCCAGGAAACGGAACACTGGAACCCTCTCCACACTGATCCCACCAGTAACGAGTGGCTGGATTTCTGTTTTTTCCTTCCTGAAGTCAATTACCAGCTCCTTCGTTTTTTTGGTGTTGAGGAGCAGGTTATTGACTTTGCACCACCCTGATAGCTGCTCCACCTCATCCCTGTATGCCAGCTCACCCTCCTTGCCTGAGATGAACCCGACTACTGTCGTGTCATCTGCAAACTTTATGACCCTGTTGCTGTAGTGAGTGGCAACATGTGTAGAGAGTGAAGAGGAGCGGGCTGAGCACACAACCCTGTGGCATTCCAGTGTTTAGACTGAGAGCAGTGGAGATGTAAGGACCAAACCTTACCCTCTGGGAGTGAACTAAATTGAACATTTGACCTTAATTGGTCAAATGTTGCTCTTTGAGACTTAATTGAGATTTTCTTTTAATTCCTTATAATAAATGTCGACAAACAGGATACATGAGATTAATTTGGCCCAGATAAGCATTATAAGTCATTCACAGCATCAGAACCGAGAATATTCTTCGCCTTGGCTGAGAAATGTGTTTGAGTATGTATTAACATTCCTGTCTTTAGTAAATATAAGTATTATTATCTCAATCTGTGACTTTATTTAGGGGCAGCCATGGCCTGGTGGTCACAGATCTGCTCTTGTGACCGGAAGGTTGCTGGTTAAATGACTGAGGTGTCCTTGAGCAAGGGACCTAACCTCCAACTGCTCCACGGGTGCCAAGGATAGTTCTGCCCACCATTTCAGGCACATTTCTCACAGCCTAGTGTTGACTAGTATGTGTGGGTCTGTGTTTCACTGCATAGATGTGTTAAATGTGGAGGTTAGGTTCTGTTGTGTGCAGTCACATTGGCAAAAAGTTGAATCTATTAAGGTCTGCATTAAAACTCTAAAGGAAGCACATGTGAGGTGACTGAGGTATTTTTCTCAGGAAAAAAAACATCTGAGCAGCAGATCTGAGACCTCAGCAAAAGATGTTAAGGAGATCTTCTTTTGGAATTTTCTTTCCTCTGGGTAGGAGAAAAAGCATTAGCATTTGGCAGTACTCAGGAAAAGTGAAAATCCCATCAAGATTGTACTTGATTTCATGGGCCGCTGGTTACTAGAACAAGATTACAGAAAAGATTAAACAGATATGCTATGATCAGAAGAAAAGATCTGGGAGATACACCAGTGAACTGACATTAAAAGTCTATCAAAGTCTGTCAGAAAAAAAGATCAACAACAGCAGCTGGAACATTCAGCACACCATCCAGTATCTATACTAAAAAACTATGCTAAAAACTGATTGATAATGATAAATGAACACTTTGTCAATCATCTCCTGTCGCTGTCATTGCATGTTCATTTTAGGGCTTTACTGAAGCGGCCCAGGCACCTGAGCTCAGTGAGGCGGTAAATAAAGCAGTTACTCAGCACACACGGGCAGTCCGAGTGTGTGTGAATGTGTATTCTGAAGTGTCAGGTGTTCTGAAGCATTGAATTTCATTTTCTGACAGATGGAAGCGTCTCCAGCAGCAGCACCTCGGCCTGTAATAATGTCTGCTCAGCTTCAGCTCCACTCCGTAGAACTGTCAATAACAGTTACAGTTTACAGAAACGGTCAAAAATCTGGATACTATTGAGTTTAGTTATCTTAACAAATGAAGCGTTAAGTCTAAATTTTTCTTACTTAATGTAATTTAA
Source organism: Crenuchus spilurus (assembly GCA_036984385.1). Lineage (NCBI taxonomy): Eukaryota > Metazoa > Chordata > Actinopteri > Characiformes > Crenuchidae > Crenuchus > Crenuchus spilurus. Next base: position 57,322 of record BRDA01002012.1, read on the forward strand.
TTACGTAAAATTATCTGCCAATAACGTAAGTAGTACTGCATGATATTCATAATTATACTATATTTAAGATGGTTTAGACTGCTCATATGTTGCTTTTTAATGTTTTTAATGTGTAATACTAAATGAAATGGTCAGATTCTCAGTTTTAAAAGTTTAATGTGAGTAACAGGGTCATCCAGTTGTATAATCAATAGGTCAATATCAACTAACAAACATGTTAAACAGGGAAACTGAAAGAGAAGTCAAAGATACAAGCAGACCAATATGCAAAAACCCTGAAATGGCAAAAGGGTCTTAAAAGAAATATAAAAAAATAATTCTTGGTAGAATGACAATATAGGTTTGTTTCACAGGATGGTGATGGTGTAACACCTGGATTTCAGTAAACTAGAAACAACATAGACTAGAGAACCCTCTGCAGCTGCTGGGATGGCACCTCACTGGGCAGAACCCAGAACCACAGGCTTCTGACAGTTTGACACAATATCAACCTTATAAGTCAAGCTTATGGGACCTCATTAATTGTCTCAAGAACCTTAAATAGACTGATATATTTTGGTAACAGCTCTCTGCTTACCTTCTCAAATAATAAGTTCCTAGTTGACAGCCATATATATTCCCAAAGCTAGTAGTTGAGATCCTGTCCCCCCTGACCCCAGTGCCAAGTAACTTGGAATTTGTGTCTTCTTAACACACATTCTATTTTGTGTGTTGATATAGAAATCTTGAGAAAATGTTACACTTTGCTGTTTACAAAATATTCACCAGGTGGACAGTGTCAGGGATGCTGAAATTTCATAAAGGTCAAAATGAAAGGACACACTCATTGACCAATGTGAAGTATTTGACTTCCACACTTAACCCTTTGGAGTCACGGGACCCTCCTGAGAGAACAAAACTAAAATTTTGTACTAACACTTATATATCTCTGCAAGATTTTAGCCTAGAAACAAAATTAAACACACCATGAAAACTAACTTTTCAATTATATATAGCTTGAATTGAAATATGTTTTCAGACATTTGTGAGAGGAGGTTAAATAAGCAGAGACATGTCTGATTTAATCAAAATGTAGATTTATGACACTCTTACTGTTTTAACACTGTTGTTACTAAGTTTGTGATGAACAAAAGGCTATGTAAAAAATAATAAAAAAGGCTATGTAAAAATAATAAAAAATCATTTTAGATGGGTGTAATTTGTAAAAAAAAAAAAAAAAAAAGTGAAGGCATGTCTGAAGTCTGAAGTACCCTCAGACTCCAGGGGGTTAACCCATCCATGGAGTGAAACCCATTCTCAGGGGCACTGCAGGTCATGTCCTGCCAGTCCAGTGGATAAAACCAGCAGCCTTCCAGTTCCCCAAACTTGAACCCATGGCTGACCCTATAACATAATTAAGCAAACATAAAATATGACATAAACATAAATAAACAAAGCAGCAGGATACTTACATATTACGTTCATACCCTAAAAAATATTACATTTAGAATAGTGGTTCTGAGATATAAGAGATAATAGTGAGATAATGATAATAAAATATAAGATAATAGTGGGAAACTAGTCACAACAGGTATAGGTAGACGGACTAAGGTCTCTACAGTTATCTTAGGCATTTTACACATGACATATTGCTACATCAGGCTCTGTATATGTCAGCTAACATATTGTCCCACTTTTGTCAACTACATGTGCAGGTCTCACTAGGATGACCAGAAGTGAGAGCAACCAGACTACTTTAATTTCTGACTCTTACAAAAGCTAGAAATCTTAGAAACTGCCAGAGTTATTAGATTTAGAAATGCCATCTAAGTCATGAGAAAACAACTTAGCATGTCCCTGAGCACATCATTTACAAATAATCAGAAGACTGTCTGGACTACAGCAAGGCCTAAGGGCATGATTAAATACTCATAATGACCATTGGCAGTACTAAAGGCTGTTTTTATTCTAAGATTGCATGAGGTTCTCATATTCAAGCACATATTCTGATAGGTGATGTGTTCAGGCCCTGAAAAAGTTTTGATAGAATTTCAGCATTAGATCTCCCCAGCAGTAGTCCATTTTAGAGTCTAATTAAAACTGGTCAAGTGGAAGGCCAGTAATGAATTAAGTGACTGATCAGAATGGAGGGAATTATTAAAATATAATGAATACACACACACACACACACACACACACACACACCTGCCAATCAGCAAGCATTCTGGATCTCAAAGACCTGTTAGTCCACCTCTAAAAAGTCCACCTCCACTCCACTTATTATTCTAAATTAGAAGCACCTATTTGAGGTCAATAGATGCATAAAGACACCTGCCCACCTCACACAATCAGTAAGACTCCCAACTAATAACATGGCTAAGACCAAAAAGCTGTCCAAAGACACCAGAGACAAGATTGTAAACCTTCTCAAGGCTAAAAAGGGCTACGGGGCAATTGGCAAGCAGCTTGGTGAAAAAAGATCAACTTTTGGAGAAATTATTAGAAAATGGAAGAAGCTAAACATGATTGTCAGTCTCCCTCTGACTGGGGCTCCATGCAAGATCTCACCTCGTGGTGTATCAATGATCCTAAGAAAGGTGAGGAATCAGCCCAGAACTACAAGGGAGGAGCTGGTCAATGACCTGAAGAGAGCTGGCACCACTGTTCACAAGGTTACTGTGGCTAATACACTAAGACGTCATGGTTTATAGTCATGCATAGTAAGGAAGGTTCTCCTGCTTAAATCAGCACACGTCCAGGCCCATCTTAAGTTTGCCCATGACCATTTGGATGATCCAGAGGAGTCATGGGAGAAAGTGCTGTGGTCAGATTAGACCAAAATAGAACTTTTTGGTCTTAATTCCACTCGCTGTGTTTGGAGGACAAATAATGATGAGTACCATCCAAATAACACCATCCCTACTGTGAAGCATGTGGGTGGAAGCATCATGTTTTGGGGTGTTTTTCTGAACATGGGACAGGACGACTGCACTGTATTAAGGAGAGGATGACTGGGGCCATGAACTGCGAGATTTTGGGGAACAACCTCCTTCCCTCAGTTAGAGCATTGAAGAAGGGTCGTGGCTGGGTCTTCCAACATGACAATGACCCAAAGCACACAGCCAGGATAACCAAAGAGTGGCTCCGTAAGAAGCATATCAAGGTTCTGGAGTGGCCTAGCCAGTCTCCAGACCTAAACCCTATAGAAAATCTTTGGAGGGAGCTCAAACTCAATGTTTCTCAGCGCCAGCCCAGAAACCTGGCTGATCTGGAGAAGATCTGTGTGGAGGAATGGGCCACAATCCCTGCTGCAGTGT
>BRDA01002012.1:60627-84921 GCA_036984385.1 Crenuchus spilurus
TGACGACTTAAGGCTTGAGGTTTGGTTTTTTTAGGTTTACTTTTATACGACGACATGCTCTATGTTCCGGAGAACATAATCTATAATACAGGAGAGGTTTGATGATGATGTTGGAGATAAAACCTAAGATGAACATTTCAGACCCCTCCATGATTTCTAAGTGGGAGAACTTGCAAATTTGCAGGGTGTTCAAATATTTATTTTCCTCACTGTATACGGCAACAGCTGAGAAATACTATAAAGTGCAGTAGTGAGAAAGGTATAAAATTATTGGTTATATTCTTAAATAGAGGTTGTAGTAGTAGTTTGGAGAGGACATAATATCTAATACAAGAGGCCTTGTATCTCGTACAGCAGCATATTTTCATTTGGATTTTTTTGGTTTGGAGTTCGGAATTCAGCAGTCTGATGATGCAGAGAAAAGCTGTTACAGTACCTGGTGGTACTGCACTGAGTGCTACAGAACAGCATCCCAGACCACAGCAGGGAGCGGTCCATGGTGGGTGGAATATGTGTAACACATTACAGTCAAATTTATTATGCATTAAGAATTATTATAATGTATCATAAGCTGTGTTCATAATATGTAAATACATCAATACTAACTAAACTCACTTCCAGCTTGTATTATACATAATGACTAACAAAGCTGCCTTCTCATGCTATAATTACTTTAAACCACATATGAAGCATGCTTATCTTGAATATTAATAGATTATAGTTATTTAGAATATTACATTTTGTATGCTGCAAGTATAGTGATGAGCTTTGATCATGAGAATAGATTATTAGTGATAGTTATATCATATTTTAGGCCAGTTAGAAGGCATTATAAGTTGTATTTGTGAGTTTAAGACAAAATAAAGTTCATTTAAACCAATACTAATATTTCTCAGAATATTAAGCCATTGTCAAATGTTTGTGTAAATGTTTATAGCACTAAATAGTAAACAGACTATTAGACAATGAGTATTAAAATGTCCATCCACCTCATAAGGAGGTAGTGAGGTGTGAGGCATGATGTAACAAATGCTAATTTCAGCAATTACAATGTCCACATTTCTTTAAATCATAAAAAAATGAGGTCAGAAGTTTATTGAAATTATTCAGTTTGAGCACAAAGTACAAATGCCTGTTGTACTTGGCAAATGTATTTGTAAATAGAAAACTGACTAAAAACAAAAACCAGAACTAAAACCAAAGCCACCTACTAATGCCAGTTACTGGGAGATAACTTAAGTCCTGATTTTTTTCAGCAATTATACAATGCATATTTCATTATGTCATGTAAGTTGCCTATGTTCAGACTTTTAGCCCACATTTTGGACAGAGATTGTATCCAGATTGATTTTAGTCATCTGGACAGCCAAAAATGACATGAAATCTAATCTAATTTGGAGGCGGTTTGAAATGTAATTGCAATCGGATTTTTACAGATTTATCAGTATGGATGCTGTAGCTGCTCAAATCAGATTTTGAAATGCTTTTTGCATCACTCGCAAAAAGACAAAAAAAGACCACATCAAATCCAGAGTGACAGAACAGCGGAGACTGCACACCGCACTTCTTGCTGCACAGTGAAGCCAGCCATGACTACAGCATGCATGTGTAGTGTATGTAGATGTAGTGCATACATGTGAAAATAAATAGGAATGAAATAAAAAAACAGTGCTGGAAAGATATAAAGTATAATATTGTGGCCGACTGTTCTAGATTAAAACCCAGTCCTGATGGAAGAACACATACACACACCACACCTGCCACACACTCCAGCACACCTGCACAGGGGAGGGAGATTGTGTGTCTGTGTGTGTATGTGTGTGTGTGTGTGTGTGTGTGTGTGTGTGTGTGTGTGTGTGTGTGTGATAAGGGTTGATAGTTTTGCCCTGTGTGGCCGGCAGGTGTGAGGTGAGGTCTGTGATTTAGATACATCTCTAACACAGGTCAGTATTACTATCTTTGTGAGGACATTCCTTTGACTTTCATAATAGCTTTCTATTTTACCTCTTAGGGGCGGGGCTAACACATTGGACAGAGAAGTAGTTAAACACTGATAATATTGACACAACAAAACCTAAAACCTGATCTTAACATCACATATAAAAAAAACAAACAGATTTTTGTTTTAGTTTTTCTAAGAAAAATCATTTGTGGTGAAAACTGTACTTAATATATATATATATATATATATATATATATATATATATATATATATATATATATATATATTATGAGGACTTTTGGTCCACACAAAATGCCACAGAGTAGCCGACAGAATGCTTAGAATGGCACTGAGATTTGATCCCCTCAAGCCACTGAGAGAGAGACCTGAGGGCAGAAGGAGTTTGCAATGTGATAGTGAGGATTAAAGACAGCAGGGATCAACAGCAGGAATCACACACCTGGGGCTGCTCAGTGTGTGTGTGTGTGTGAGTGTGTGGGTGTGTGTAGAGGGGTGGTAGTAAACCCCATAACCCCTCCCTGATCTTCCCACATAAAGAAAGTAATTTTACATTCAAAATGTATTCAAATATAGTTACATATAACACTTTAAATGTTTTAGTTTGTTATATACTTTACAAATAACACATTAATGCTTTAAAAGCACCATAATCTATATTATATTATATATAAATTAGCTTTCCATCCACTACAGTTATAAAAAGAAAATTAGATGACGTAGTTATCATAATTAGGGTGGCATCAAAACAAGCAAAATATTTTGTTTTTGCTTTTTATTTATTATTTTATGCCCCCTGCCTTCCCTATACTTGGCAGGATCTGCTGCAGACTGATGTTTTGACACCCGGGCCAAGGATGTGGGCATACAACAAAAATACTTTCAAGCCTTCCTAACATAACTGTACAGATCAAATTATTTCAGTAAATTCTATGGCATTCTAATTTCCTGACTGCTCCGCAGAGAGTGTCTTGTCATACTGTATATGTATGTGGTTTTCCAGCTGCACATAGAAAAGAGCTCCAGAGGGTCGTCAATACGGTCCAGAAAATCATCAGATGCCCTCTCCTTTCCTCGGAGGAGTTGCCCAGTCCTTGTCGCCTCAGGAAGGCACAGAACATCCTGAAGGACACATCTCATCCTGGACACACTGCTGCTCTCAGGCAGATGCTAAGCAAGAACTAATAGACTAAAAAACAGTTTCTATACATAAGCCATAATTACATTTAATACTCGTTAATACTTGACATTCCATGCAATGTCTTGCACAGTATGGTTGAATGTTTTGTGTTTTATTCAATTCTATTCTATACTCTGAGTCTTCATGACAGAACGTTTGGGATGAGACCACTGAGGCATGGGATTCCTTTATTTTACTTTTTTTAAAGGCATGGCAAGCTCATAGAAATTTACCAGTTACTGGCAGAAGTAAGACCTGCACAGTGCATTGTGAAATGACTGCACATCTGACACACAACACAGAGCTCTTTCAAAAGTCACATCAAAGCTTAGAGTAATGACTGGTCAAGAAAGAGGGCGGTCCAATGGCTACACTAAACCAGCCCCAGCTGCTAACAATAAGAGTTGATGACTAGCATTAGCAGAGGAAAGGTACTCCCTTACACTGGGTTGGTTTGTATAATGTTTGTATAATATGATGATTTAATTTGATTAAACTTGATTAATTATCAGATACTCAAACAAAAAACTGTGACCATGCCAACAAAAATACATACATAGTGGTGACAAACACAAAGAGGTGATGACCAATGACTCACCAAGACTGTGGAAATGTGAGGGAGCATTTGATTAACAATGATTAACATGTAATGAGACAGTAGGGATGTACTATGACGTGATGTAACTGCGGGTGGAGACATGACGTGAGCAAGATAAATGGAATATGGGCCCAGGGACATGGCAAAGGGTGGGAGGTCTGCAAGAACTCAGTTATCACATGCAACAATGACATTTTATTACTACTAAAATATGAATTGTGATATTTTGGGAAGTTTGGGAATCCTACCTTTCACTGGTTTATTAAAATTAGAACTAATAAAATGTTGCTGTTAGGAAAACCATAATGCCCTGCCCTGCACCCACTGAGGTGGTAGGGGACTAACCTGATAAAGATTAAACTGGTGGGATAATGGATAAATGGATGGGTGTTAGGAAAACCCTCCTATGAAACTAACTCTTTTAATTTTTAAAACTATTCTTTAATTCACTATCCTCACATTTAACACTAATCTTATATTCAGAACTATTTTCAGACTCAATATTGTCTTCAGCACAGTTTTTACATCCATATTTTATGCTTTCAGAGTGATGCAGTAATACTGAAATGGTCGTATCAGGCGCCTCTCAAACACCTCCCCCCTCCCAGAACGTGTTTGTGATACTGTAAATAACCCTTGGATGGCTCCACACTGTGAAACGGTCGAGCTTGTCTCACAGGCCCTGGGGGTGGGTGTTAAACCCAGAGCACAAAGCCCTGTCTGAGCAGCCTCTACCAGCTCTCTCAATTAACGCTTTTGAAACGCCACCTCTCATTAAGCCATGAGGCAGCTCGACGGCTCGAAGGAATCGGAGGCGATGGGAGAGCACAGAGTTCAGTTTCAAAGAACTTGCACACTTCTTTTGCATCTTCTTCTCTCGCATTACACATGCAAAGCCTTGCTGATGTGCTGAAAAGACGAGCCAACGAAGAGCAAGAGATCAGACTGCAACCAAGCGCATACTTTGGTGATTGATTGAGAATGAATTTGTGGGTCAACATGAATGCACTGATATTTGAAACTGATTTTATAGAGCACACATCTAAATATTGTGATTATGCATTATATATAACATATATATATACATATACACAGATATATTTACATAGCAATGACCTATGTCTAGTGTGAAAAAATATATGCATCAAAATACAACCCCATTTAAGAAAAACTAGGGACAATATAGATAATGTAAATAACATAAACATTGTTTCTTACATTTACTTTGACGGTTTTGTCATTGCAAACAGTATGAACTCAAGATGTTTCATATTTTGTCTGGACAACTTAATTTAATTAGTTAAAAAACATCTCAAATGTTGAGATACAGGGAATTTTTTGCTAGTGATGAAGTAAAAACTGATGTCAATAGTAAATGTGATCATGATTTGGCACAAAAGCAGTATCAATGTTAGGAAAGAAGCAAAAGTGGGCTGAGATCTCCAGTTTGATAGTTAATTACTGAGAAGTTTAAAAACAATGTTTGTAAAAGAAAAAATTATAATAGATTTGTATATTTCTCCCTCTACCATGCATAACATAATTAAAAGACTCAAGGAATCTGGAGGAATTTCAGTGCATAAAGGGCAAGGGCACAAGCCTAAGCTGAGCACCCTTGATGGCAAGAGATTACTTTGACAAACGATAATCAAGCACTATTATATGTAGTTTCTTTCACAAATGCCACTTAAAGCTTTACTTCGTGAAAAAAGCTGTTGGCTCAGAGATTTCTGGGATGGAAATATGTACTGTGGTTAGGCAAATCAGTATTCTAATCTTTTTTTTTTTTAAAGAAATGGATGTTGTGTGATCTGGACTAAATACAAATAAGTACTCCATGCTCCAGACTCATCCAGACTGTTATCAGCAGCAAATCCAAAAGCCAGGGGCTGTCGTTTTATCAGTTTTTTTTTGGTGCCCTTCATATGCTGCCTTCAAAATGATTCTTTTCCAGAGACATCCATGCATTTTTAACAAGACAATGTTAAACCAAATGCTGCACACATTACAATTGCATGGCTGCAGAAAAAAGGGCATGGGTACTGGACCGGTCTGCCTGCAGTCCTACCCTTTCCCCAAAAGAAAATTTGGAGAATTTTGAAACAAAATATATGACAGAAACCTGCAGAAAAAATGGAACAAAATAACACCTGAAATGCTCCATCACTTAGTGTCCTCAGTGCCAAATCACCTTTTAAGTGTTGTGAGAATGGAAACATGTGGTAAATATTTACTATCACAACTTTTTTGGAATATGTTGCCTGAAATGAACAAAACCTTAAATCTGTGTTCCAAAGCCACAATTTAAATGATAGATAATGCTTTTTTGTGTGTGCCAGCACAAGCAAAACTGTAGTAGCATAACTGCCTACATAACACTTTACAATGTGAGTATATCCATTAATGGTAATTAATATGTAAAATATTATTAAATTGTTAAATAATGATATTAACTGTTGCCTCAACATAATGCTTAATAAATATTGCTTTAGCATTACAAACACACCTTCAGATGTCAACTGCTCTTGCCTTTTTGGCCATTCAACAACTATATCTCATGTTGTGTTTTCATTGACTGGCCATCACCAAGAGGCAAAAATATAATGTAAGAGGCAACAAATAGCAATGCGATAAATTCCACAGATGTTTAATACATAATACATTACTAATTATCATTTCAAAAAGCTATAATTTGGCTTGCTTACAGTATACTGTGAAACACATATGATGTTAGAATAGAAAAATATGAATAAATCAGTAAACATGTAATAATGGTCAGTGGAAAGCATTTTTTTAAAGGTAGTGTTTGCACAGCATGACGATACGCCCAACACTGCTATTGCTGCTAATTAGTGGAGCTAGCTTCTCTCCAGAGCTTCAGCAAACTGCTGATGTCTGGTACAGTAGTTGTGTGTGTGTGTGTGTGTGTGAGAAGGGAAGACAAATCCTTTTTAGGTTTGAGTTTGTGTGACCACCACACACACACACACACACACACACACAACACTATTGGCATTGTTTATTGTTTCTGAGCAGACTCAGAGAGCTGATGGCGTATTGATGTGTTAGCACATGTTAATGTGTGTTATGTAGGTGGTGAAGATGTGGTAAGACCAGGTTTTCTCTCATCACTACACACAGAAGGTTATCCCATAGGTGACTGAAAGTTTGTGAACCCTTTAGAATTGTCTATATTTTTGCATTTGTCCTTAAACTTCTTCAGGTTGTCTACAAGGCTTAAAAGTAGATGAAGACAAACATGTTAAACAAATAAGTCACAAATAGTATAAGTATCTGGTGTGACCCCTTTGTGCAGCAATAACTGCACAAATAAACAATTCCAGTTATTGCTGATCAGTCTTACACATTGTCTTGGAGGAATCCATGAATTACAGTGGAACCTCAGTTTATCATTAATCTGTTCTAAAGTGCCTGATGATAACAAAAACAAACAGTAACTGAATCAATATTTCTCATAAGAAATAATGTAATTGCAGTTAATCTGTTCCAGACTCCAAAATATTAACAAAAACACATTTTATACAGAATAACTATAGTTTTACATACAGATTACAATGAGAAAAAAAACACAAAAGACTAATGATATGGATAAATTAACATTTAACATCACTCTTATAGGTTTACGCTCTGTTTTAGAGAGTGCCGGTGTGGTCCGGCCAGCAGCCTTTGTTTTGTACACTTGCTCTCAGGGTTCTTGGCTGCTATTTCTTTTCGCACTCACTTTCAGGTGGTAGTGCTACACGCCACTGCTTTAATGTGATGTCACTTTAGTATAAACAAACACAAAAAAACCAGTAAAAACAATGGAAAGGTTTCAGATAAATGCTGCGGGTGATGCTCACTCAATGAGAAACAAAGTCAGAATGAATGATGAATGTGTGGGTGGATCCTTTGTTTTAGTAGTGACAAGTCGTATGGGCACACCAATGAAAACTGGGAAGATGAACAATAACTGGGACAAAATTCCCCCTAAAAAAGTTGATGATAACCAAAATGTATGATAACCAGGACAAACGATAAATGAGGTTGTACTGTACTTGCTTCAGGTCTTTCCAGGACGTTTCTATCAGATTAAGGTCAGGACTTTGACTTGGCCATTCCATCAACTTTACTGTTCTTTAACCATTCATTGGTAGAACGACTTGTGTGGTTAGCATTTTAGCATTTGCTGCTATAATTTGGAATTCATTATTCTATCAGTGATATTGATAAATTTAGGTAGACATGCAGAGCGATAGATGCCACATTATCACTACTGCAGTGAAAATTGTGCAGATTCTAAGCTTTGTAGTCCAGTGTGGACTAGAATTTAAATCTAATGTAATTATAATCAATTAATTGTGTTAATTATGGTGCGTTAATTGATATGAACTTATCTGACTTTGGGACTAACATCAGAGAAATAATTGCATAAAGGAGATAAAATATAGAGGAAAATGATAATAATGTGAGACTTATGTGGGATAATAGTTATATACACACTTAAATTACAGAACTGCAACTCCAGACTCTATTTCAGGATCAACATTTTAACTTGCTGAGTTTAATGATGTTGCCTCTGTGTGTGTGTGTGTGTGTGTGTGTGTGTGTGTGTGTTTGATTCCTGTTGGCATGGTGAAAAAGCAGCAGGAGGTTTTCACTCTAATTTGCCATCGTTTGTCACCACTTGCCCCCATGACACTGACACAGATAGACAGGCAAAGAGAAAAACACACACACACACACACACACACACACAAACACACACACACACACACACACACACAGAAGAAAAATAAATTAGCCTCCAATAATAAACAACAGCTATTTTCCTCGGCTCAGTATAATTTCATGGTTAGCTTATTTTCATCTACATTCTTTTAAGACTTTACTAAGTATTTCAACAGAAAAGTACTGCTGACGAACTTCAGATTGAATCAAACTCACTAATTGGACGTTCTGAAGGCATCAGGCTTCACCTGTGAACAGTTTGAAGGGAAAAAAGAGTCTAATTAAGCTGATTTTTCTCCAGATGAAATGCCGTGTTGGAATCAATACACAGCACAGCTCATTCTGTCTTTTGTGTTTATGCATCGCAGCTCCTTCATCTGATTTCATTACATATTGATCGTGTGTCATCGCTCATTTTTGGCTTAATTTTCTCCTCTCCAGCCCAGCCTGAGATGTGCATCAGACCTTATTCTGAAATCTATTAGATTGTATGAAAATTTAAACTCTTTTAATTCACCCCACTGTGAGCAGATGACATTTACGTCGTTTTTTATGAAGTTTAAAGCTGGACTATCCTCTGAATTAAAATGAGCAGCTTAGAGTGTACTGCAGTTTTCTACTTATTCCAGGTGTAATTGATCAGCCAACATGTTTGGATTCCAAATTTTGCTTATTTAGTTTTCTGACCTAAATAGTCACCTAAACAGTCAGTTGATTCTGTGAAACTACATGACCAGGAATTCTCTAAACCCACTCAAACCACATTCAGATCTTAATGAAGGTCTCACAGAGGAACTGATGTGGTTTATGATGCAGTGATGTATTTTTTACAGAAAAAAAAGGACTAATTAGATGACTATTGAGTTTTAGTGTTTGTTAGGATCATTGAATGCACTTTGAATACAATTAGTGTTAGCTATACTAATTAACTGATAACACAGAATTGATTCTTGTTCAGGCACAAGTCCTGAAAGTAGATAGATAGCAAAATCAAACAAACGTGAAATAAATAGGACTTTGTCATTTATTAATTGAGAAAAATAATCCAACATTACATGTCTGTCAGTCGCAAAAGTGTGCAAACCTTTAGGATTAGCAGATCGCCACCCTTACAAGGAATGGTCAACCAACAAAGAACCTAAGGTAACTTCATGAGCCCACCATCAGAACACTACTTAACAATGGTGTTTCTAAAGATCACTTAAAAAGGAAAACGCTGCATTCCAGCATAAAAACCTCACCCCATCTGTGAAACATGGTGGTGGTAGTATTGAGGTTTTGGCCTCTTTTGCTGCAACTGGTCCAGAATTGCTTGCCATCATTGATGGAACAATGAATTATAAATTATACCAAAAATTTCTAAAGGAAATATGAGGACATCTGGCCATTAGCCGAATCCCAAAAGAATGTGGGTCATTGCAGACAACTACCCTAAACACACAGGTCATTCTACCAAAGAACAGTTAAAAAAGAATAAAGTTCATGTTTTGGAATTGCCAAGACAAAGTCCTGACCTTAATCCAATAGACCTGAAACAAGCAGTTCATGGATTCCTCCAATGTGCAACAATCAACAATTTCCATAAATGTTAAGGTATTGAACTTTTACAGATACTGCTCACACCAGATATGAAAAAAACAAGGGTTCATATACTTTTGCCACCAACAGACATGTAAAATTGTATCATTTTCTTCCATCTGTGTGATGCCTAAACACAGTTATCTTTTGCTTAAAGAACATTACTCAGTTGTTAGGAAAAACATTCCATAATTTAATTAAGTACCACCAACAGTTTTTGAATAGAGCACAGATCTTTAGAAATTTGCCAAAATGCTATGCAAGCTTCACAATTGCATGACAAATAACATCAATGTTAGGCAGTAACAACTAGCTACTAAAAAAACATAGCAATTTTGTTCTTTTGTATGATTTTAGTGGAAATAGCATAGATACACCATCCCCTATAAATGACCAAATCCCTCACTGCCTGCTCTGGAAAAAATAATCCAGTTCAAATGTTGCTTAAAATGGCATTTATGCCAGCATACATAACAGGGTCTTGCTCTTTATCTCTGTCCTGTCTGGTCAGTCTGTCAGTGACTGGATCTGTAGCCTGGCAGCTGGCATGCACCATGCCTGCTGTGGCAGGGCAGGCGTGCCCACGGGTGCCAGGCAGGAGCGTGTGGGCATGAGGGCTGAATGCCATCTGGAGCTGAGCATGACACCAGTGCCCCCGGACATGCAGGAGACGACCCCGCATGCCCCTGCACCCGCCGGGCTGTGGCACCAAACCCGCACAGAGATGGATGGCACCATCCTTGGCACTGTCACTATGGCCGAGGGCTCCCAGCGCCTGACAGCGGCTGGAGATCGGGTTCATTTCCGCGTTTTAGCTGTGACTAATGTGGTGGTCACTTTGAAAGAATGCGGGATATTAGAGCTGTACATCAAAACAGCTTCACACAGCAGAATTTTATAAAATCTTTATTCACAGTAAAAGGCCTGAGTGGTTACAAAAATCAGTAGTAGTGTAGTTATGCATTCACATGTAAGCAATCATTACATAGAAGTACAGTACAGTAATTAAGCATCCAAATGTGGAGACATTACAGAGGATGTGAAATAATGTTTCTTGCATAGTCAAGCACTCAAAACATCTAATAACCAACCAGCGTTCCAAACCATGGCTACCAAAACAAGGAAAAATCTGTAACCAGAGTTACTTGGCCAACTGTAAGTGCCTGGTATTAAAAAAGAAAAAAAGTTCTTTCTGTAACACATAAGGAATCATGTAGTAAACTTAAAAGTGTAAAACAAACCATAACATGTTTTAGATTTTACTTCAGAGTAGACACACAACTGATGTCTCAAACACATTAAGAGGCAAGAAATGCAAGTCTTAATCTACAATGCAGAACATTTTTACATCATGAAAAAACATTGTCCAAAAGGTGTGTCCAAACTTTTAACTGGTACTGTACATTATCCATAAACATTTTGTAGATTTTAAAGTAAATTATTTTACTCACTAACATACTTCAGTAACCAGACCGTCAGTAGAATTCATTCTAAATCTGCACTGCCTCAGTTTCCAACTTGGTTTTTTAAGGTGGACACCATTCAACTACACAAGTGTATTATATTTTAAAAGCTCACAGTAAGTTATACTTTGTCACTCACTAATATACTTTAGTAGAAGTTAAAATTCATTTCTTTACTCACTAATATACTCCACTAGACATATGATCTTGAACAGACTTCTTCCATATTTGTGCTGATTATCAATAAAATTTATTCTAGATCAGCACTTCCTCAGATTCCAAGTTGGTTGTTTAAAATGATGGATGCAGCTTTCAGCTACACAGCTTTAATAATAATAATAATAATAATAATAATAATAATAATAATAATAATAATAATAATTATTATTATTATTATTATTATTATTATTATTATTATTAGTGGTCCGAGCATGTAGTGCTAGGAAAGCTATTGTTTTTGTTCTGATGATGATGATGATGATGATTATTATTATTATAAAATTTTACAGTTATGCTCAGAATTATACCTTGTCCTAAACACTTGGTTGATAGATAGTTTGCAAAAACCATGCAAAATGTAAAACCATGTAATGTCTTAAAAACTAATAAAATAATTTTTAAAACGGTAAGAAAACTAATTGGTAACTAAAGACTATAAAACGTGTAATTCTTTGTCTGTTCTTTTGGTTTTGTTTTGTTTTTTCAGTAGAAGTTAAAGTACATTACTCACCAATATGCATGGAGTAAATGGAACCAGTTAACACACATCTCTGATATTCACCTATACAGTGTAATATGAGAGGTGCTTTCTAACTCTACAGGGTCCAGTTTAAAAATGGCAGATTGAATATATTCATTTAGGCTGTTATTGGGTTTCTGTCACTCCTTGTTAGAAAGACAAGTCCCCTCTGAGACCCCCTGAATAACAATTCACCCCAACTAAATCATCCTGTTCCCTACATATTTAATGACCAATATACAATACAAATGGTAGTCTTACCAGCAAAGGATGAGCTGTGAGATTGATATGGACATAATACCACATTTACAAGAGTATGTAGAATACTGATTAATCAGATCTTTTACGAATGCGGTGTATTTTGTTTTTAAAACATGTTATAGGACCAAAGATGACCAAAAGCATAAGTAATCAAATTTTAATGTAATATTTAACTATTTGAAAAAAATGACATTCTCTTTATACATATGTATATAATATTGAATAATTATTACATTATATATATAATTGTGTAATTATTTTTTAAGTGTATAATACATTTGTAGTATATACATTTGATGACCAAAGATTATAAAAAATGATTATAAAATGATGTAAGACATTACTATATGCTGTGCAAATGTTTGAGCACTTGAGTAATGTCAAAAAACAGTCACCTATCCAGAAGAAGTGGTGAGCTTCCCCTGGATAGGTGCCCTGTTTGTAGAGAAATCCAGAAATAAAAGCCACCCATTTGTATTTCAAGTGCAGATAGAGGAGGCAGCAAACATAATTAAAAAGGGGAAAACACACAAAGTAAAAAGTGCTGTAACCACGTTTTGAAGTGGCACAGTGGGATAAAGAAAGTGCTTGCTG
Organism: Crenuchus spilurus; assembly: GCA_036984385.1. Lineage (NCBI taxonomy): Eukaryota > Metazoa > Chordata > Actinopteri > Characiformes > Crenuchidae > Crenuchus > Crenuchus spilurus. Next base: position 73,732 of record BRDA01002012.1, read on the forward strand.
ACCAGCTCAGCTCCCAGGGGCCACAAAACCCAGTCCGTGGCATGTGGGATTTACAAGCAGCCTGTCAAACCAGATCAGCTCCAAAGGAAGCATAAACCATAGCAGGGAGGCCGGGGTACAAGGCAGACTTCCTGTATTCAACCTACACAGTCAAGACAAAAAGAAATAAAGAATCTAAGCATGAGAGAAAATATATATATTTTTGTTTTTATTAATTTTTTTTGGCAGAAGTCAGACCTACGCAGGGCATAGTGAAATGATGTCTGACACATGGCACCGATCTCTTTTAAAAGCCATGACACAGCTGAAGAGCAATGACAGTCAAATCAGGAGAAGGAGCCTTCAGAGAGAATGGCCCAATGACTGCAGCAAAGCAGCCCAAGCTGCTAACAATGAGACTGCTGGTGACTGGTATTAGCAAATCAGGAAGGAGTTCACCCTCAGCAATGCTGCATGGCTGGACGCAGTCCCTTACCCGTAAATTATATTTAAAAAGTTATTAATCTAGACAATATGTGTGAAAAAACTGCTTTTGTCTGCTCTGTAATCTTTATGTTTACTATATTCCAATACCTGTTTTAAAGGTATGCATTAAGTATAATGCTGATGAATTTAACAAATCTATGCAAAACCAGGAGCAGTAAAGACATCTGGAACCAAACATTGTTTATCAAACTGATGAACAACACAAAGGTAATTGTTATATTACTGGGTTGTAGGATGGTTACTTTGTTTACTGAAGTAAAAGCTAAATACAGTAGCTTTTTTCCCACACTGTTGTTCTAACATTGGAGGGGATTAAAAACTGCATTACCCATACTCTAGTGCTTTCTTAACTACAACTATGGATGCCACTTAGCTCAAGTATTGTCCAATACACTACAGTAATCTTCTATGGTAGTGTGAATCATGGCAGTGCCATTGTTTTTCACCTCAGTTTTAGTTTAGTTTTGGTGTTCTTTTGGAAAGTAAACAATTAACCCTTTGGAGTTGGTGGACCTTCCTGTGGGAATAACAATGAAATTCCACAAAAAACACTTATATAACTCTGCAAAATTTTATCCTAGGAGCAAAACTAAACATACACTGGACACCTTAAAAGATCTACTTTTCAAATCAAACTTACATGAATCAAAACATATTTGTAGATTATTGTGAGAGGAGCTTAAATAAGCTGAGACACTTATGAGACAGCAACACTTTTTGCCACTAAGAAGACGTGTTACCATTCATATGATAATGACATGGTAAATCCAGACATTCCATTGGTGGGTTCCAGCAGCCTGGAATGTATGGAATCTGAACCAACAAAGAGTTCTCACCTGAGGTGATTCTCAACAAAAGGCCTGTCCTGATTTTTTCATACCTACTGTATATCATGAATATTCAATGTAGGGTTAGTGGCTGAGGAAAACAGAGTGTCACCTCACATTTGTTAAGCATTAGAAATAAAACCACATACAATGTCTAAAAACTGTAATGAGCAGTGTGTAGCCAACACCTCTGTTTATTCAGTTCTGAGCTCAGAAGTCTTGGCTAGAAATGTTTAGAGTGTTTTTTCACAGAATATCAGCTCATCTGAAAACTGTAAAGTCTAAGTTTAGGGCAGATTGAATCAGAATATAGATTTTACAATCTTACTGTTTTGACACGGTTGTTGCTGAGTTTGTGCTGAGCAAAGGTCTGTGTAACACTTTGAAGAAAATAATAAAAAATAAAGGCATGTCAGACTATATCAGAGTGAAAATCCTTCAGACTCGAGGGTTAAACCCAAACCAAATACCTGCGATGACCAACATTCAAACCATTGCAGGGAGGAGGCTTTTCATTACCTTTTGCACTGGTTTGAATGCTTGTTGCAGTAGCTGTTTCTTTTATTAGTATTTATTTTATTTGCACCTCCATTTGTATTTGAATCCTGGTAGCTTCTACCTCTGCTTGCCGGCTGCAATGTTACAAGTACACTAAGGCTATGAAATACAAAATAGCCCTTAAAATATAAACTTAAGAGGTTACCAGGCAAACCTTGCCAAACACATTCATCTCAAGTGCACTGCAGGGAATGTGGATCCCTATACTGGGTGCATTGCCACCATGAGTGAACCTTGGAAAGTGTACTTGCCATTTGAGGAAGTTGGAATGGAAGCTGTTGCCTCACCTTGGGTTTTACAGGAGAACCTGCCAGGAATGGGTTTGCATATGATAAAGAAAAGGCAGGAAAAATTTTGGCCCTAAGAGAAGAAAAACATATGATAATGCCAACTAATTGTTGACTAATTGCTACAGATTAATTAGCATAATCAGGGCTGAGACTTTAAATAATATAACTGATTACTGGCACTAGCATATCAGAAGAGCGGTGCCGCTCACAGCAGTAGACAGCCATAAGAGGTCATCTCTTATAGTACTAAAGCCTTCAAGCTCACTGTCAACAACTTGTGAAAACACACCAAAATTGGGGTAAAAGTGTTCTTCCTCATTTTTTTTGCTGAAAACAAATGTTATAATAGTCTCAAAGTGACTAGAAACACAAAACCTGAAATGGAGAGTGGGGTAAGTTTGTTCTACAGGCAAAATTAAATGACAGAAAATATAAGAATGTGTCTATAACAAACAGCTTTGGAAATATAACATCACAAAAAAACATGCTCCAATGGCTCAATTTGCCCGAGCCATAGGGTAAGTTGATCCACTTCACAGGGTAAAGTGACCCGTCTATTTTTTTCCAGTATTAAAACAGGCATAAAATACATAAATTTCCAGGCAAAGCCATTTAAATTGAGGATACCTTAAACAACACAAAACCAGCTGGGTATGATTTATTTACCACTGCTAAACAATAACTTGGTGAGGGCACTACTGTGATGACCCAGTTCTAGCCACAAATAGATATAAAGTAACCTTAACATATTCAGAGACAAAAACCATATTACTTGAAGTATGTTCAGTTATAATTTTACATCTTGTTTAACATTTTTGAACTTGTGAGAACATAGGAGGTGGAACTTGAACACCACTGCACAATGAGGACATCTACTCAACATTCCACTGATCAAGTTTGTAAGGAATCATGAGTTGCTGCTCCCTCCTAGCTGTATTTCCAACCTACTGAGGTTTATGAAGCCTTCTCAACACATCTGCTAGTGGAATGGACGCAACATCATTCTCCTTGAATGTGAAGATGGGCGTCTCTCTGCCACTACTTCCACAAATTCTTCTGAGAAATCTTGCAATCATGTCCTTCCTCTCAACATTCTCAATCAAGTCAATGTAATGGTATATTCTGCATTTGATTGCCAACTTTACAATGACAAAAAAGTGGTTCAATTTACCCCATTGCTGCCATTTTGGATAAAATGGTCCAGTTTTGCTAATCTTTAGCAAAATGGTTCACATGGTTTTATAGGTTGGGAAACCACTAACATACATCATAGACAACAATAACTTAAATTAAAAATATCAGGACATTTTGAATCAGAATTTGGTGGCCTCTGCCTGAAAGCTGAAGATGAGTCATCACGGGGTCTTTCAGCAAGATAATGACCTTAAACATGTGGCCAAATCTACTCAAAAATGGTTCAAAATGCACAAAATCAAGCTCCTATCATGGCCATCTCAGTCCCCAGACCTCAACCCAATAGAAAACCTGTGGGGTGAGCTGAAGAGGAGAGTACACAGGAGAAGACCCAGGACTCTGGACGATTTAGAGAGGTTGTGCAAAGAGGAATGGTCGAAGATGCCTCTTTCTGTATTCTCCCATCTTGTGAAGACTTATAGGAGAAGATTAAGTGCTGTCTTGTTGGCAAAAGGAGGTTGTACAAAGTACTAAAACCAGGGGTGCCAATAATTATGGAGGGTGCTGTACTAGCATAGTCAATTCTGACTTATAACAATTTAATTATGCAGAGAATTTTGAATTTTGTCATGCAAAACAGAGCATTCTGATTGGCATTTTTGGGGGCATGGTGGCTTAGTGGTTAGCACAGCTTAGTGGTGGCTCTGAAGTTTTGGGTTCAAGTCCCCATCTGGGTGGAATTTACATGTTCTCCCTGTGTCTGTGTGGGTTTCCTCCAAAAAAAGTGTAGAGAAGAGAAAAATTGGATACTCTAAAATTACATTTTATGAATGAATGTATGTATGTATGTATGTATGCATGCCCAGATATGGTTGGCACTCTGTCCTGGGTGATCCCCCTAGTGCTCGATGCAGTCCTCCAGGTGGATGGTTGCTTTTGGTGGAGTTAGGTGGAGTACGCTGTGCATGACTGGCTGTCGCTCCTTGACGGTGTGTGTGGTTGAGTTGTAAGTGTGTATATTGTGTGTTAATTGTAAAGCATCCTTGGGTTTGAGAAAGTTGCTGTATAAGAGCATTCATTCATTCATTTTGGACCATGTTATGTGCTACAAATGCTATTTATTCACAATATATGCAACATGTAGACAGTATGTATGTATTGTTTGCTTTATTGCTTATTTAATAGGGACATATATGAACAGAGTAAGTGAACAAAAATGATACACAATTTAATATGTGAAGTAAATGTCAATACTGTACAAAAGACAGCAACCATTTTATGGTAACCTGATCTCTGAAAGACTGAAGGAATTTTAATGAGTGAGTGTGATTCTGTTGGATTTCTTAAAAGCTGTGTGTGTAAATGTAAGGCTTAATTTAACAGTGTGTGTGTGTGTGTGTGTGTGTGTGGAGTAGCTGCTGCTCCACATTCATGGCCGGCTGATCTAATCCCACAGTGAAGCTATTATTGGTGATTGTGTTTCAGCAGGGAAGATGGAGATGGGCTTATGCTGTGCCCTATTAAAACTAGGTCGCACTTGTGAAGAGGTTAAGAAGCCTTTACTCTGCTGTATGGCACTTTAACTCACAGTCGGTGTAGTAAAGACACCCATGAATGATGAAAGTGCACTCAAAACAACCGACCAAGACCCAGAGGAAAATTTCATTACTCCAACGTTGCTCTTTCATGGCTCAGGAGTCATAATAGAGAAAACATGGGGTAAGCAAGAGTCTTGAGAAGTTTCTGGCCCAGATAAGCATTAGAACAGTCATCCACAGCATCAAAACTGAGAAGACTATTTGTGCTGGATGACAAATTGTTGAGTTTTTATTGAGACTCATGTGAGTGTTGTTATCTGAGCAAATCTGAGCACTACGTGAGACTTTATTGAAATCTGAACTAAAACTCAAGAGGAGACGTGAGATTACTTAGGTCTTTTTCTAACGAGACATAGCTGAGCAGTAGGAGACTTAAGCTAAAGCCTCATTTGTCTGTGAGAAATGACTGAGATATAAATATTGGACAGTTGCTTTAAACTGTAAATATGTTATCATTAATTGCAGTGCTATTCTATACTGAATTAACAACGTCTGTAAATGCTGACTGTGTCTGATTGAACTTAATGCAAAAGCATAATTAAATTAACCTCTGTCAATGATTTATTCCTGAAATTCATTACCCCTCCACCCCCCCCTCGACTCTCTACTATCCTCACAAATCCATCCTTCCTGTTCACTCCACCTGTCACAACATAAATAATTCATAGAACCACTGAGTGGCTCTCACTCACTCTCTCTCCCTCTCTCCCTCTCACTTTCTGCCTCTCTCTCTCTCTCTCTCTCTCTCTCTCTCCCTCTCTCCCTCTCACGTTCTGCCTCTCTCTCTCTCTCTCTCAGCTCAAATGACTGTATTTTTCCTTTTCTCTGTCTAAAGTGTTAATTATGTTACTGAACCCACAAACCCCTCTCTTGCTGCTCCACCCCCACCCCCCAGCCACTTTATCAGAAACCTTCTTTTGTCTGAACATTTTTGGGTGGGAGTCCACTCTCAGTGCAGCAATGTCAGCACAAACCACTGTGACTGATACACTTGTACCAGCACCTCACTACCACATCATCCGCTGTGCTGAGAATGGACCATTACCCAAATATCTGAACAGTACCAGTTCAGAGATGAATGCAGTGAAGAGGGCTGATAAATTATGCAGTAACAGATAGACTACAGTCTTCAGATGTACACTGATGTAGTCAATCTATAAGGTAGATGGTGCTCAGTAAGTGAGTGGACATATAAGACATATCCTGATTTATTCCCTAATGTGCTTGGTACACAGTAAATCTGCCAGTGTTAAATCAACACTATTAGAGTTAACTTAACACTGAGGGTGTCAAAATGTAACACTCTCAGTGTTAATTTAACTCTAATAGTGTTGATTAACACTGGCAGATTTACTGTGTAGCCAATCAACCTGCCCATTTGTTGACTCTACCTATCGCTTCTAATGACTCTAGGAGGGTGCAGACTAACACAGGCCTCCTCCACTGCATGCAAAGTCAGGCTCTGCCTCTTTTCCAACTGCTGCCCATATGTAGCCGCAAGCCAACATGCTCAAAGGAAAGTGCAGGATTCCCTGATGGGTCACATGGCAGACACCTGAGCCAGCCAACATTATTTAGTAGTGCTGTCATCGTTTCCTGCCCAAAGAGAGAACAGCCCATTTTTGTTCCCCCGGCTCTCGGCTGCCCATGGCAAGCAGCATGACCTGGGATTCGAACTTGCAATCCTCAGATCATAGTGACAGTCCACTGAGCCTCTCAGAGAGGTTCCAATAAAGATTGTCAGTCATTGATTGATTTTTAATAAACATGACTAGTGATCATACAAAGTAGAGGATTCTAATAAAGAGGCCACTGAGTAGACCTATAAGACAAATGTTTCTAAGAAAAAGACAGATAGTGGACAGACAGTGTGAGCACAGTGCAAATGACTACAATATAAATAACCATCGTCTGTAGCTTTGTTTATGTGTTAGTCTCCAAAGCCAAAGCATCTCAACAGAAATGGCAAAGCTATGGTGACCCTGTTACCTCTACACAGCTGGAGAGTTGATTATAAATGACCTTTGGGTTGTGACAACTTATGTAGGCCAGACAGAGGATACAGCATAAAACGGTTGGTCAATGAAACAGTTTGAGGGCAGAATAAAAAAGAATATGTTCAAATATTGAAAGTGTCTGCATATATAGACTAAAATTCATGCACCGCAATTAAGGTTGACATATTTTCTGTTTGTAACCTTTTTAAAATGAATTTCTCCTGAGTGCAGTCATTTAAAATGCTGAAATACAGTATAGAAGTGTTTTAACTCTGAGAAATTGCCTTTTTAAATCAACAGTACACACATATCACTTTTTTTAATTCAGTGTTCAATAGCAATGTATTATTTTCAGGTATTAAATGTTAGCCTTGCTTCAATTTTTCCAACCTGCGGATCCAAAATAGATGAACACAATTTAAAATGTACCTTGAACTTGAGTTATTTGGCTTCAAATTTACTCTTCAGACTCTCTGGGGTCAGAGTGATTTTGGGAATTGCTTCAAACAAGTCTGATGCCTTTTGTATAGCAATTGACAGAGCAGTGTTTTTGTAATTGAAGTGCCATTGGTGCATAAAAAAGGTTTTGAAGTAGACGGCTGGTTGAGAGTAAATTGCAATGACCCTGTTATTAATGTATTTAGCATTAACATCAGATGCTTTTTTAATGTGAATTAGGTTTTTATTTTTCTTATCTGTTAACATTCCTTAAATCTACTAATTTAAAGGGAGATAATCCACTAACATGATTAATGTAGATGTTAATAAGATTCAGATGTGCTGATAATGTATTATCAGATGTTTTAAATGTCTTACCCTGTAAAACTTAATCACAAATACTCCATTCTGCTGTAACTCTGCTACTGTTTACTGCTAACTTCAGGGAACAATTGAAAGACTCAATGATCTGCTATTGCTGTAAAAAAAATGCATTAGAAGGAGCTGAGTTGTTGCGAGAGATGTACTTGGCTCTGACTGTGGTCTCTATGGCACAGACTCTAGCTGTGTCCAAAGTTGTGTCCTAATCCAATGTTTACATAAAAAGCTGCATTTCAGTTTTTGAAGATATGCTAAGTGCTAGCAGCAACCTATTTAGTATTTGGTATTTGTTAGGGTACTGATGCCTATTGCATGTATGTTAAATGTTAGGTTATATATCCTACTTAGGCAGCAAGGTGTCAAGGCATCTACCTTCAAATTTGAGACCCAACCTCTGTTTGTCAGTTTAATAAGATGCTAGTGGTATTTTTAGATTAGATTAGATAAAAAATTTCATCTGTGCAGTGAAACACACACACACTAGTGAGCACACTATCCTATCAATGGTGCCCGGGAAGCAGTTGGGGGTTAGGTGCCTTGTTTCAGTTCCAAATTGATTGGATAGTCAATCTAGTTAGTTTTAGCTTCAATGATAGAAAAAGACGTATTTCTTTTTCTATCATCGAAACTAATGCTAACTAGATTGACTATCCAATCAACGGGTCTAAATATGGTGACATTGCCAGATGCCTGCTAGAGGGCCCCTATGACATCATCACAAAATCTGATTGGTTGAAGCAACAGTTTCATCGACATTTATTTTGTGTTAAGAGAGCCGTCAGAACGACTTGTGAAGGCCTCGAGCAGACATCTTTGACTTTGACTCTGACTGGCAACAAATGATAGCTGAAATGTGATTGGTTAAATGCTTTAATATGAAAATACATGTCTGGAAACAGCACAGCCATCGGAAAAGCTATAAAATGAAGCGGACAGACCATTTGGAATTATTTAATCCGTATTCATGGACAAAATATAATTAACATCAGTTTGTGATTCAGATATTTCTTAGGCCAGCAGAGAAGGCATTGAAGGCCCTGACAGCCCACCACTGATTTAGAGTACCCAATTCACCAGACCTCCATGTTTATGGACTGTGGGAGGAAATCCATGCAGAGAACATGGAAACTCCACCCAGATGGGGACTTGAACCCAAAACTTCAGAGCCGAGTGGCAAGCGTGCAAATTATTATTTGTGTTGACATAAACATTTTTCCAGAGAAAAAAAAAATCTGTGAATAATATTGAATTCAGTATTTTATGTAAGTTTGTATTTTATAGAAATGTTTACATTATCATTAACTTTTTTTTATAGACTCCTAGAATGAGGACAATTTTTTTGTCAATGAGTCAGAGGCAGTTCAAACGTCTTAACAAAATACCAATATTCAGTAAATGTAATTTATCAATAATATAACAATAAATCTTCTTACAAGTGCTGTGGTTGCTAAGAAACATTTTTATGTATTTATATAGCAGTGGTTTAGGTTGTTACTACAGACTTTAGTTAATGTATGCACGTTTGTATATTGAATACAGTGTATTATTGTTTTCAGTATTTTAACATTAATTGTATGATACAGCATAGATGTCTAGCTCTGAAATAGTGTGCTGGCTAGCTGTAAATCAGTAACTTAATAGCAGCTCTAAAGAGCAAAACACTTTTAACAGAAACGTGTGTGTGTGTGTGTGTGTGTATTCCCCTCGTATTTGCGTGTGATTTATGAACATGTCGCCCCAGCAGACTGAACCACATGGTCTTTTCACATTCAGATGATTTTTACAGGCAGATTTTCATTGCTACGCTAACTGCACATTACTGTCTGGAGATGGTTCAAAGTTCAGTTCAGTCTGATGCATCTTAAATGTGTTACGATTCAAGACACGTAAGGAGATTGGTTCCTATCTGAACAGATATGTTAATTTATGTATGAAATGCTAATGTGTGGTGAATGCTAAGGTGCATCAGGTGATGTTCTGTTGGGCCTCCCTGAGAGATTTTTCCTTAGCCGATGAGTGCAGAACTGCTGGCCTTTCTGGATTCCCCATATTTAATTTTCTCCACTGATAAAGTGCTAATCAGAAGGCATTAAGTATTCTGTATGAATATGTGCATATCTCAGGCCAGTCAGAAGGGTGGGGGGTGTTCTCTGTACTGCATTGGTGTTTGTAGATCTGACATATTGTGGACAGTCCTGTAGGAACAGTGGTGGGTATCCAGCATGGCTAATGTTCTCTTTCATGCTAACACCGCCTGGGTCTGATTAAAGCAGAGCTTGGGCAAAATTTCTAAATTACCCAGTTCACCCTCCTTACCCTAACCTATATGGTTCTTTAGTTCTTCACTGGAGCTATGAGGCTAAACTACTACGGATGCTTATACACCATTAATTAGCATGGTGGTAACATGTCTTATACACACATGTGGTTTCTGTTACTATATGATATACTGTTATCTATAGAAATGAATAAAAGTTAAGACTGTGTCAGAAATAGGGCTGGAGGAGGAGGAGAAGTGTTGAACCAAAACATAGGCTTTATTATATACAAAAACACACTAAATACTATGGCTATGAATGAAAACTACTACAGAACTGTGACCTGTAGGCATATAATGAGAGTCAAAGACTGTGGCACACTAGGGAGGCTTTATAGCCAACAATGATTAATGTGTAATGAGACAGCAGGGCTGAATGATGAGAACAAGACATGACGTGGCTGGGAGTGGAGACATGATGTGAACAAGACGTGGGGAAACGTAAACAGAGGCACATGGACAGAAACAAGGCGGGGCTGGGACACAGCTAGGCTTGCCACCTTTCATATATTGAAATAAGAAACAAACATGGGCCTGGGTGTCTGTGTGTGTGTGGGGGTGTGTGTGTGTGTGCTTGGTCTTAAACGCCCCCCACCCCATTCCCCCCCAAAATGTTTACGATTATTTTCTTATCTTAAAAACAGACTTAAGCTTGCATAAAAACATTTTTCTGAGGTGGGGGGAACAACTGGCTTGATTTGGTGTGATGGCAGTGGGGGTGGGGTGGGGTGGTCTGAAATATAAATATATATTTTTTTAAATTATAGTAAATAGTAATACATTGTCATGACATACACCGTCATCGCTTCGCGATGGTAGGCTGCACAGACGAGTCACTTCTCTCCAATGCCATCTGTCTCTGGTTGCTTGTAGCAGGCTAGCACCTGATAATCTAGTCCATGTCTTGATGTTATCCATCTAGGTTATTCTTGGTCTTCCTCGTCTTCGGACTCCCTCCACAAGTCCAGTCATAACACTTCCTTCAATGCTCTCATGTGCTGCCTCATCACATGACCGAAGTAACGTAACTTTTGGGATTTAACGTGCATCAGTAACTCCTTTTGAATTCTAGCCATCTCATATACTTGCTCAGTAGTCATCATCTTCATCCATGAGATCTTCAGCAACTTCCTGATGCACTTGTTCTCAAAAGCCTGAATATGT
>BRDA01002014.1:5556-17922 GCA_036984385.1 Crenuchus spilurus
AATATTAGATGTTGGCATCTCCACATCATTGTGTTCAGTTTTTATTCACAATTTGTTTAGTGTCCCAACTTTTTTGGAATCCGGTTTGTACAATAGTTTACATGATCAGTATAACGGTATTATTACTGGTTATTGCATTAAGAAAAAAAGCCTTATTGGTGCATCCATATAATGAAATATTACTTCTATTAAGTTATTAATAGTTACTAATTATTACTGTTTTTTTAGCAACTACTTCACATGAACACAAAATGTTGATGTTTTTCCCTTCAAATGATCAGAAAATGAGTTTGTAATATAATACCACGTTTACAAAAATTTAGGAGCTTTTAGATTTTTAGTCCCAGAAATCAGCTGCACAGCACTAAAGGGCCTTTATGCAGGTTCAGATATGTGCCACAAAGGGCGCCTTCAGCAAGTGCTCAGTCCTATTTGTTTCAGAATAGTCAGAAAGGAGGCGACAGAAGAGGCTTTCAGGCTTGAAGTTCTGAATTTGAGGAGGTTCTTGACCCACTGAAACTTTCTCTCTGATGTTTAGCTCCGGTTGCGACCGCTACCGGCCCCAACTTCTCCCTGGCCGACCTGGACAGTCCTGGATATTACAACATTAACTTGGGCCGCCGCTCTATCACATCAACCCCATCGACCAGGTACACTCGCTCACACTGGACCAGCGTCAGCCTTTTCTCGCCCTCGGCTGAGGCCGGTCCTCTCGTCTTTAATGTGTCGGAGAACCTCTCTTTCTTTCCTGTTCTCCTGCTTTCTTCTCTTTCAGTCGTCTCTGTTTGTCTCTGCCTCATTTGTCTCTGCTCTCCTTCTTTTTCACTGTTTGCTCTTCTCTTTCTCTCTTTCTCTCTGTTTTTTCCTCGCCCGCTGCAGGACTGAGATGGAGCTGTATGGCAGTCTCCCGCGGAGGTATTCCCCACTCCTCAGAGCCCTGCGCTAACTCACTGTGCTGCTCGCTCTCCCTCTCTCTCTCTCTCTCTCTCTCTCAGAACGAGACCTGAACACTCTCTCGCTCATTCTTTTGGGCTGAAGTCCTCGTCCACATGTGTATGGATAACCAGCAATAATGCCAAAATGGCCCGAAAACACACATGATCCCCGAGCTGACCGGGGTCAACTCAAATAGCTACCACACCATTAGGACAAAAGTATGGAGACACAGGCTCATTCATTGATTCTTCTGAAGTATTAAAAAAGACCCAACTTCATCATAACGCATCCCAGAAGTACTCAATGCTGTGCCCTCGCCTGGCATTAAGGCATGGTGGCAACAGGTCCATGTTTAGTCCTATTCTATTGGCAGCTTCTCTACAGGTGTGCATTTAGTGTAGGAGCTTGTGAACTGTACAGAATACAGATCACAGAGTTCTGAGATTTTTAAAAAGTATGAAAAACTCATTGTCTCTTCTCAGGACTGTACCTGCATTTCAGAGACAGCGGCAACGTCATAAGGATGGAAACATTGTCGCTGTCTCTGAAACACAGGTACAGTCCTGAGAAGACACAAGGAGCTTTTTTAGGGACAAAGCTTTCTGACAAACGAGATAAAGATAAACTTATGCCACTGAGTTGGGAAACACTTTTCTGATTGGCTGAGATACCTGTGAGATAAAGACAATTTAATCACTGTTGTATATCAACACTCTAGACACTATGATTGGTAAACTAGGCTACCCTAAATGTGATAACCAGGGTATACGTAGGATAAGGAGTCCCATTGTAACAAATTTGTGGAACCTTCACTCTGTGTTTTAGAGTACTTCGCCTACACATTTTGTGTAAGTGCTGTGCACATTTTGAGTGCAGCTTTGAGCCTTTCCAACACTATTTTCACCAGTTCCATACATATGGTGTGCAGTGTTGTGTAACTGGACACCTCAAAGGCTGTTTCTCTTCCCTTTAAACATTATAAATCCTTAATTACCCATCATGCATTAACAGTCCAGTCAGGTTTGGCATGATCAGGAAATCACAATAATGATTAAAATAATGAGTGTATGCGGGTTAAAGCTGTGATGCCACCTTAAAAAATATCCATACACATGTGGACAGTTCTCTAATCCACCTAATTCAGTTCTAGATAATGATAAGTTGAATCTAGTGGATTAGAGAACACTGAGTATGACTCCGTCCAGCTGTCACATTAATACAATCCCTTAAACTTAAGTCATTCATCTTAAGACGCATCGTTTACTAAGTTAGTTGGTAACTGATAGGAAAATGTCTCATCCCTGGCGGGTTAAGGGGTTTAAGTAGTCATCATAATATCAGGACGTCACATTCATCACACTTTTCTTCATGCTAAGAGCACCGCTGCTGCATATATTGCAATGTAAACAGTACGTGTTCAGAAGAGCCGCTGTGTTAACGTTCACTTCCTTTCCTTCAGTTCAAACAAGCGTAAGTCCATTGATGACAGTGAGATGGAGAGCCCGGTGGATGACGTTTTCTACTCGGGCCGTTCCCCAGCGCCAGGCGGCTCACAGCCCAGCGGCTGGCCCAACGACGTGGACGCAGGTACGTACCGAGACCACCCTCGCCAACAGTCTCTTCACACAGTCGATGCCAACCTAACAAACCAACCGGCCTGAAGAGACTATCCAGCTTCACTTCTCAGACTTTCTCCCGTCTACTCATTCACCAGCTCCGCCCACCCTCTCTCTGTCTCTTCATCTCTCCTCCCCTTTCTCACTCTCCGCCCATACAGTAGACAGAGTCAGGACCAAAATAAAACTCATACCCACCTGCATGCTCCACCAACAAATAGTAGAGGGGGTACAGATTCTGGCTGAGGTTGTGGACCTTCTCAGTGGAACATTAACTGGATTGTTAAGAGAAGAAAATGTTACATTTTCTGAATTTCCCAACAAACAGTGGTTTAGTTTTTTTGGGGTTTTTTTTTTTTTTTTGTTTGGTTTTTTTTTTTGGGGGGGGGTAGTTCCATCAATTTTACCTTCACTTTAAAAAAAACCTGAAGGCTAGTGTCAAAATGTTCAGTCCTTAAACACCCTGATTGGGCTCGGACAGGTTCATTTGCCTCTAGGTTGGGTTGCCAGATTCCACAACATATATCCCACAGTAACACCAATTTGAATTGAAGTGCTGTGAAATTAGGAGATTTACAAGTGATTTATCAAATAGAAACACAGCTGAGAAAGGATTCAAAATAGTGAGACTCCATAAATATTGTTTTGGAGGTAAAAATGGCTTATTGCTTAGTGTGGACTAATACAATTTAAATATATGATATTATGTATATATGTGCATCTGGATTGATCAACATAGTAAACATATTAAAGAATTAGTATGTAGTGGTTGTATGTGTGTGTATTTATTAGCCTGTTATCAACCCTGTGATTATTGAGTTAGTGATAATGTCGGGCCCCTCGGCCCAGTGCACTGTGGGTAGCAGAGTGTGAGAGTGTAAGTGTTTCAGCTCAACATTTATTAGTCTATTTAGGGGAGGTTTTAGCACTAGACAAAGGTAGGCAGTAACCTAGAGCCCCAATTAGCCAGGGGCCACTATTAGCCATAAGCCCAATATATACAAATATTCCTTATGTATAGATATTAACCATTGCATATGCATTTTAATGAGCTGGTGTAGTAATTTTACAGCATTTATCATAATGTCACATTAAAGCTACAGTCAGAGCTGAAGTTTTTAAACGAGTACAACTTCCAGGTCTCTCCCCCTCCCTCTCCGCTGCGCTCCAGCCCAGCCTCTGAAGCACCTTCATAACACACTCCTTTTGGCTCTGACTGGTTGACTAAATCAGTAGCAACATTAGGTAGAGTCAGAGAAGACTGATCATCTTTCTCATGTACTTCTGTTATAGTGACAGTTTTAGTAAAGTTATTTTTACACAAACGATTAGTGCATCCTTTAAACCAACAAATCTGAAGATGAAATATGAATAAATAAATAAAAACTTTTAAAAACTACAATAACCCAGTACAGGGCCCCATAACTACAAGTCCAGGGCCCCATTTTTGTCCTTTGACCAGGGCTCCAAAATCATAAAATCCACCCCTGAGCATGTTTAGTATCACTGTTGGGGGTTACTTTGTTACACATTACATTATTGTGATTATTGTTTTTCCTGTAATGAAGTCAGGTAAAAGATTACAGTTACAGTTAATGTAAACTGAAGACTACGCACAATACATTACAGTATAAATTTAATGTGTATGCATTTGTGTTTGACATTGGGAACTGATTAAATAATAATAATAATAATAATAATAATAATAATAATAATAATAATCTTTATTTATGTAGCACCTTGCATATATTAGGATTGCAGCTCAAAGTGCTTTATAATACAAAGCAAAAACAACAAAGAGGGGAAAAGCAAATAATAAAATGTAACAAATAGAATCAATAGTAGTCAAAAGGATATACTGGTAATAATTAAATATAAATACAGGAGACAATCTCAAAAAATATTAAATAAATCAAACAAATTAATTAATTAATTAATTAATTAATTACTATTTACCTCACTGTCCACTACCTTGTTGGTCCACCTTGTGGACAGTAACTCAGCACAGTTTGTGTTGGTCCTCTAGTCCTGACACTGTTGGCTGCACTATTTTCAATCCTTTACTGACAATGAGGTGGCTCTGCTGCCACTAACCCACCACCACCACATCAGTGTCACTGTGAATGATCCAACTGCTCTGTGGTGGTCCTGACCATTGAACAAAGTATATAGAGAAACAGCTGGACAACAGTCTGTAAGTGTATGATTATGACCTAATGAAGTGGCCAGTGTAATTTAGCTCTAAAGAAGACTATAGGAAGCATCATTTTTATATACATACCATGACTATCATACAGCGGCAGGAATCACAGCTCTCATTACATGCTCTCACAACCTTTAGAGATACACAGGGGTATTGTGTACTACTGTCAGGACATAGTAACAGTTTTAGTAAAGTTGTTTTTACACGTTAGCTAAACTTACACATAGCAGGCTTCTGGCCGCCTATAACAGAAGTTTCATGACAGCAGATGGTCTCCTGCATCCGTACAATCCCTCATTCATTCCATTCATCCAAACACAACATCCATACATATGACATCTCCTGCATTAAAGGAGCGTTAAGACCCCCAGTTCCAAATCCCACTCACCTTCTGCTCATGTGATGACATCCTGTCTCTCTTTTCTTCAGATGTTTCAGCCTTCTTTTTGCTTTCTCTGTCTCTTACTTGTACTATACTTGTTCTCCCATGGAGAGCTGGCAGGGATGGACTCCATCTATATTGTTTTTGGTATTGTTTTACTGTAGTATAACTTTTTCAGCTTTTGTTTACATTGTGTTTACAGCAAACTGTACATAGAGGCTTACAATATAGTCATAGGTCAAGAAATCAGATAAAAAAGTGCATTAGCTCAAACTCATTACACATAAAGTGACATATTTCAAGCCTTTTGATCAGTGTGACTTGTAGCTCAGTCACAGAAATAGGATGGTTAGTAGTAGTGTTGGCACTGAGGCCGCTGCTGGACTTCAAACAGCTTGAACTGTGTGTCTCTCAGACTCTAGGAGCTGATTTACTAATGAAATGAGCACTTAAGTCCAGTTCTGGTTCTGCTTAGTCCAGGTAAGACACTTGTGGTGATGTCTCTGGTTCAGGAGTGTTGATATTAGGAATGTGGCAGCTGCAGCTCTGAGAGATACACACTATTTATACTTTTTCCAAATACAATATTTGTTTATAAGTCACACTGATCAACATTAAGACTGAAATATGTCACTTTATGTGTAATGAATATAAAATATGTCAGTTTACTTTTTTTGCTTTAAAATGAACACAAACGTTTTCACAATATTGGATTTTATTGATGTATGACTAGAATATACACACCTATGACAACATTAATACCACGCATGGATGAAGAATGTTGAGCATCTCAAGGTCTGTGATGTATTAGACGGTAATACTGTATAACAATTAGTTATTGTAGATGACAATTTGTATATCATAAGGCCAGACAACTGGGTTGGGGCATCTCTCAAGCCGCAAGGTTTGTACTGTGCTCCTAAATACTGGTAGTCAGTCCACCTACAGTGGATCCAACTTCAATCTGATCAATTGTTGGAGCACAAAAGCCATCCAACTTGATGCCTGATCCTACAAGACACTTCCAGAGGTCTTGCAGAATGACTTTGGGTGTATTTCAGTACAAAACCTTGCATATCCAGAAGAGGAGAAGGTGAAAACCTGCTTAACCTTCAACTGAAAAAAATTTAAGAGATATTTCTGTTGGTCCGCTCGTTATGAAACGTTCACAAAATGTCTGGCTGAATTCTCTGGAGATGCAAGGTTTTGTTCTGTGATGATGTACAGACTGTAGACATAATGTCAAATGATTGAACACTGCTCCCTTAACAAACCTCTCTCTCTATGTCTGTCTCTATCTCTTTCTGCCTTTCTGCCTCTCATATTGTTAACTCTGCCCTTCTTCCCTGTTTGGGTTTTTCAGTGCAGCACCATTTGGCCAGTATGCAGGAGAGGAAGATTAAACATGAGAGCGATGGCGTGCAGTTTCCTTACCATGGTTAGACCACATTACCCTCATCTTTACTACCTACTGTACACCACTCACACAACCTGCATCCCTGTGTTTGTCCTTCTGTCTCAGTGTTTCAGCCTCTCTCTTTCTCTCTCTCACTTCTTCCTTCCCCTGTACCATGTCCCTCTGTTGCTCTTATGTGAGTTGGTCATGTCTTTTCCCTGTCTGTCATGTTGTTGAATCTGTATGAAACTGTCTTGATAAAGGATGTCCTGTATTTGCTGATGGATATATTACTGTGGTTGTTATAGTGTAGTGGGTAACAACTCTGCCTGATGTGGCCAACTGGGATTTAATCCCAGACAAGTACACCACTTACACCACTGTACCAGTGAGTCCTTGTGCTAGACTCCTACATTCACAAGTATACACTATATGTCTAAATGTTTATAGACACTGGCTCCTGTATCATCCTTCATCCATGTTATTGAGAGATCTTGATAGACTCTACTCATTTGGGAAGACTTCACACTAAACATTTTTGTAAGGATTTGATTGTATTCAGCCATTTGCATGACTCCAACTCATCTCAAAGCTTGGCTGGAGCTACAGCTCTCCAGAGAATACTCCACAACCCAAGGAGGGAAGGGTTTACCATTGTAGTTGATGTTTGAGATGGTATAGATGGATATATTGCTATGTGGCAACTGGTGTTCAATTCCTCGCATGTACACCATACTATACCAACAAGAGACTTGGGCTAGACTCCTAACTCGCTTTGAATAAGGCCATCTGCCAAATGCCTTAAAAGTGATTATGCATTCCATATATGTCCAAAGGTTTGACACTGACCTCTCCATCATATTCATTCATGGTATTGATAGATCTTGATAGCCTCTATTCATCTGGGAAGACTTTACACTAAACATAATTGTAAGGATTTGGTTGTACTCAGCCATTTGGATGGGTACAACTCATCTCAAAGCTTGACAAGAGCTCCAATTCTCCATAGAATGCTCCACAACTCAAAGAGGGAAGGGTTTACACTATTCCAGTTGATGTTTGAGATGTTTAAGATGGAGATATTACTATGGTTGGTGTAGTGTAGTGGCTAATAATGCTGCCAGACATGGCCGTCTGGGGTTCAATCCCAGGCAAGTACACCTCACTATAGTAATACAAGTCCACGAGCTAGACTCCTAACTCTACAAATGAGGAAGGCTTTCTGCCATTCCTGGTGATGGTTAGCACTGCTTATCTTGCTCCATATGTGGAACATTGTTGTGAGGATTTGATTGTATTCAGCCATTGAGAACATTCACACTGATGTTGGATGACTCGGCTGGAGCTCCAGCCCTTTGGTGAGTGATCCACAACTCAAATACTTTACCCCAGTCTAGTTACTCTTGGCATGGGTAATCTTGGTCCAGATCTGGAACATTGCTGTGATTGTATCCAGCCATTTGGGTGGCTTCATCTAATAGCTTGGATCGAGCTCCAGACCTCTAGTGAATGATCCACAACCCAAAGCAGGAAGGCTTTACTCCAGTCTAGTTATGCTTGGCAGTGCTGACTTTAGAAGCAGTGCTTCTCTATGGAGACTCAAACTGAACTCTAATTATAAGAGGTCTCTGGATGCTTTTGGACACACAGTATATATTGTGAAGGTTTATGTGTGAGGCGAATCCAGCTATTCTGGCATCTGCTGATATTTACTTCTGCACCACAGTTATTATTAATGCTGATGAATTGGCGTAACAGCGAGCCACAGAGGCATGCTCTGTGTTGTGTGTTTAGCTGAGCGATACTTTAGCTCGTGGGTTACTGATGCAGTCCCTGCCTCTAGACGTCCCACCTGGCAAAGGCACGTCTAAGCACACACACGCATCACAACCCAAACAAACAAATGCAAACACACTCAGGTGCGCTGCCTGTATTGCCACAGGCCTTATGTCTTCAAAATATGCCACACACACACACACACACACACACAATCTGGAGTGAGGCGAAGCTCCGGTCCAGATGGTACCTCCATGTGTCGACAGCTATGGGAGCTACTGGGTTACAGAAGACATCTGTTACCACGATGATGATGGTAGTGGTGGTGATTGTAGTGTGTGTGTTTTGTGGGGGGAGGGGGTTGTGTGTGTGGCTGTGCGTGGAAGACAGTGACGTTCTACTACGCTCCAAAGGTGATTCAGTACCTGAATGAAGCGTTTGGTGATGTCATTCATCATTAAGTCTGGCTTTCTGTGCGGCAGTGTGTGAAGCCCCTTAGCATTTCTTTTCTTCTATGCTCTTTATTCCTCCTCTGCTCCCTCACCCCAGCTTAACCCAAACCTGCCTGAGTGGACGGCCCATATTTTGGCCCGAAGCTTCATATCTGGCCCATATTTTGACCATATTTGGACCTATTGGTCCATATTTGTGTCATATTTAGACCATATTTGGAGCATATTTGGGCATGATGGCCTGTATTCTGCCTATATTTGGAACATATTTGGGCCTGGTGGTGCATATTTGATTCATATGTAGATCATATTTGAGCCTGGTGGTCAGTGCTTGGCCCATATTTTGGCACGATGGCCTATACTTAGATCCGATTTTTGTTTAGATCCCCAGACAGGACATGACTGAAGTGCCCTTGAGCAAGGCACCTAACCCCCCTAACTGCTCCCCGGGCGCCGGTGGATAAGGGCTGCCCACTGCCCAAATTCTCACAGCCTAGTGTGTTCACTAGTCTCTGTGTGTGTGTGTGTGTGTATTTCACTGCATGAATGGATTAAATGCGGAGGTCAAATTCCATTGTGTGAAAATCACATTGGCAAATTGGATCATCTTAATCTTAATCTTTATTAGGCTGTATTTGGCCCTGATGTGTCATATTTGGCCCATATTTTGTGTTGGTGGTCCATATTTGGGCACGATGGCCTATATTTTGATTATATTTAAAGCATATTTGGGCCTCGTTGTCCATATTTGATTCATGTTTAGAGCACATTTGGGCCTGAACAATAGCTAGGGCTGATGATTTATTGTCAGACGATATTATTGAATAATAAATGGAAAATGTAAATTATTGTTATATTGAAGTTATGGCTGATAATTGTGAATTATGTTATTTACATTAAAACACTTTTACATTATTGGTGTGATCAGTATCATAGCATCACCAATTTGAATGGGAATTTCATTGTATCATCATGTAGAGCTTTGAAACAAATTGAAAATTTGTTGAAAATTAAGACATATATATGAATTATTATTAATGATTAATAGTGGTTAATTATTAATGAGTGCAGTAAACAGTGCAGGTCAGTGGAGAGGGCCATGTGGAAGTGTGTGTAGTGTGTTTTCCTGCAGACGTGTCTCTGTTTGTGTGTTTAGGCCTGAAACACGCCGTTACGTGAGCATCCGCAGCCTTGCGTGTGCAGCAGCTCCAGGTTTGTGCGCCGGCCAGCTTGTTAGCGTGGCGAGACTGGAGGGTCAGAGGAGCATTTGATTGGCTGCCAGTCTGCCGCAGCGTTGTGCCAGGAACTGGACAGAGAAAGAGAAATAACAAATGACAAGCGCACACGCACACACACGCACGCGCACATATGTGTCGACAGGAAGAGGGAGATCATAGGAACTTCTGTCAGCTTTAACTCCAAAGGCTTTTATTTTGGCGTCTGTTTCCGGCCACTCGCAGAGACGCATATGTTAACGGATTAATTAAATCAGCATCATAGCAACAGTCTCTAATTTCTAATGTTACAGACGCTGTTTAATTATACACAGTGTATTGTGCTGTAATATTGCTGTGCAGGACATGTTTCTGGGTTATTTTATAAAAATGCACACTCTAACACAAGACCTGACATCAGATTTTCACGATTATCGTGATTATAATTATTATATTATTGCGATATGTTACAAAATGTCATTAAATGACAGCGCTCATCGTTTGTGCTTATAATTTAATTCAAAAAGTCATTTTCAGACATTTTTGAGTCATTTCGAGTCCGTCATTTGAGGTATATCTGGTTTCTCCAGCTTCACTCTGCAGCTATAAGGCCAGTGATCACCTCTCAGCGATTCACTCCTGTGGTTCAGTCCGGTCACGATCAGTACATCCTTAATTATCACATAAATAATCACGAGTAACACTGTTAATGCTCTGATTGTGCTCAGTGTGGAGCTACTTCCTGTCATTACTCAGCATCACCAAACTCAGCAGACACAGCTCCAGCTCAATTAAACAAACATCACTGACCTCTGACCTCTAAAGCTTTAATAACACCAACATTACAGCTGTCAATCATTTACACCCACTTCAACACTGAAGAAAAGTCACTACGATTAATATTTAATCATTTTATAATAAAAGTCCATTTTTGTTTAGAATTTAGTAAAAAAAAAAAATGTTATATTCATCACACATAACGTGACATACCTCAATGCTGGCTTTGTTTTACTGTTCAGTCTGTTTTAAATCATGAAGTAATTCAATTATTTAATGTTGCAAAATCATGCAACACAATAAACGTTCAAATATGTAAATATACAGCTTTTTATTTGGACTTAATGAGACCAGCACTCGGTTCTTACTGCTGTATATCTTTTGTTTTGGTTTTCTCAGGCAGAGATACAGTAGATGGTCTCACCTGTTTTTCACTGTTTATATAGGTGTGTATACATATTTGGGTATAAGTTGTGTCAATTAAGTATGCTTCAATTAACTCAAGGGACCTATTTCAATCATTTTATTGTTTTATTGTTGATCAGTGTGACTCAATCCAGAATCTCAGATCAAACAGTATAAACATTAAAACAACAAAAAAAGCTCAAAATATGTCACTTAATGTGTAATTAAAAGATTTTGAATTAAAATAATGAACAAAAGTGAAGTATTATGATGATGATGATGATGATTATTATTATTATTGTTATTATTATTGTTGTTGTGATTATTATTAGTAGTATTAATAATAATAATAATAATAATAATAATAATAATAATAATAATAATAATAATAATGTAGCCAGTCAAATTGACCTCTACATTTGTGTCCTTTTTAACACTAAATTTGAGTCTGATATTATAATGTTTTATTGACACAATATCAGTAATTGATGTTTTAAATATTGCGGTTATAGTCAGTACTGATGTATCACAGCACCCCTCGCCAAAAGGCTGCAGGTCAGTCAGTCATCAGAAATACTTAATATGAGTCAGAAGCTGATGTGTAAATATGATGGTCTAACTTTCACAGCCAGCTTTATGGCTTTTAACATCTGAAAGATCCCAAATCCTCTTTATTTTAATGCACTAATGGAGCGTGACCTTCTGTATGAGTGTGAGCTCAGTGTCTTTGGGTCTGACTCTATTTAAAGACATTAATCCTATAACACATACTGTCATATATACATACATCTCTCACACACACACACACACACTCTCTCTCTCAGTCACTGTCTCTTACTTTTTTAAACTTTTGTAAGTGGACTTAGTTAATGAGACCAGCACTCGGTTCTTACTGCTGTATATCTTTTGTTTTGGTTTTCTGGGTTGTCTCGGGCAGAGATACAGTAGATGGTCCCACTTGTTTTATCCGTTTGTCTGTGATGAGGTAAACTCATACAGTACCATGTATAGTTCAAGTAAGTCCAGATATGGTCCAGTTGGCTCAGCTACATCCATGTATGGCCCAAGTATATGCTAAGTATGTATATGTATGGCACAATGAACTCTAATTACGGCCTAAATATTCAGAAGTATGTAAAAACCTAATTAAGTACAAGTGTGGCCCAATTTAGGCATTTATCAATCCGTATAAAGCAATAATGACTGTAC